>CM023481.1:936268-1166846 GCA_013339685.2 Hyalomma asiaticum | reverse complement strand
TTCTTTCTCTCCTACCAAATACGGCATTTGTTACTGCGGTCATATCCAGAAAGTACGCCTTATTCATGTCCACACCATGTCTTGCATCCTCACCTGATTTCCAGCACTTGAAGTACGCTTTGAGCAGGTCATTTTGCCAAACAAAAAAGTGGAGTACTAATGAAGAGGTTGCGATGTACAATCCCGACGCTGAATCTCTATATGCACCGAGTTGGTCTGGCGGTCTCTCCATGATGTGCTCTTCGCAATGAGATACAGACAGTCGAACGCCTCTTGCTGGAACGCAGATACGTTACCTACCTGATTAAAAGCCCCGCCGAAATACCATTGCGAAATATGGGCATTCCCTTATCAAGCACTGTACTACTTTCATTCGGGTCTTCTGTGCTCGGACGCTCGAATAGGAATATATGCCTTGCTGTACAAACATTCATTACTGATTCTGGTCATTTTCTGGTCATTGTGATTGTTGTGTTAGTAGATTGTAATTTCTTATTTCATTATTGTATTAAAATTCGTTTATTTTTATTTTCCTTGTTATTAAATTATTCCTCATCCAAAAGAATTACGCTCGTAATATTCAACGTCACATTGCAGGACGAAAAACTGTTCATGTAAAACAATTTGGTAAATTAAAGTCTTGACTCATTCCCCGAATTGGGTAGATGTTAATGTGAAGGGTCATATCATCATCATCGTCGCATGGTGAAAGAATTAACAAAGAAACGGGCACGAGCTCTCACGCGTGCGCGCTAGAAGAAATGAAAGTACAGAGCGCGCGCGTGCCAGCCATCCGTTCGATCGGCTCCATTTTTCGAGATGGGAATGTCGTTCTCGCGAAAGCGCTGCCCGGCTCAGCAACTGAGGCCTGTTCGTGAAGTCACGCCGTTCATGATGCCAGACGACGTTCTCAAGTACAACGAGCGACCCTTACTTTGCGCCGTGGAACAGCTGTCGAACGCCCTGAACCGCAGCAATCCCGGGGAGCCGGGGACCATCTTTCGCCACGACATGGACGGCAACTACAAGGAGGACAGGTGAGTATATGTGCAGCGGAGCGCGTGCAATGAAAAATACTGCAAGTAGTGGCACTGAATTAGGATTGTAATTCCGTCGTGCAGACTGCCACACCGCTACGGCCTCAGCATCGTGTCCACGCACCGCGGCGCAGTCAGTGCACAATGAGTCAGCTGATGTTTGGGGAGGGGTGGGGGGCTGCGCTTACCTCGCCTAAGGAAATTATTCCAGCGGTAGATATCCGTGGACTAGTCATGTGCACCTAGGGCAGAAAAGGTGTTCATGCGGTATGCATGCTCTCCTAGAAGTGTAGGCTTCATCATTCCTTTTATTTTGTGGCCCTGTTCACTGCTGCCAGCTTGTTTCATCGGGATTTGAGTAATCGGCATTCGTTGAACGCAAACATTTATTAAGCTCAATCTGGCATGCACTGAATGGTATAGCATGACCTTTGCTTACGTATGACAACTCTAGATAGTTTGTCATGTTTAATCGGTAACGTCTGCGTCGCTGTTCACGCACTATCCCCACTGCAGGTTCATCCATGGAAGCGATCAGACCAACGCGTACCGGTTTCACCACTGGCAGACAATAGACACGTCCATCGACTACTCTCACCATGTGGACGCAACCCCTCCTTCTGGTTGGGCCTCTGCCGGTCACTTGCATGGCATTGGGTTTACAGGTGAGAGGTGTTAAAGTGCACTGTACCCTTGATTTTTAAGATAATTTTAAATTACAGTGTATGTACGAGCTCTTGGTACTTTTGTTATGTAATTGTTAGAAAAGGCGATCCTCCATCCGAGAGTTGTTTAATTTAGAACTTATCTAACCTGTCAAGGTCGATTCGGATTGTTGTTTTGGGGAGAGATTGTTCGGACCAGCGCCTCCGCTATTTTTTTCAATCACAGTTCAAACGCTTGCTCCACAATGGCAACCGTCTATCCAGCTTGGTCCATGGAGTTATTGTGCGAGGCGACTTAAAGGGTACGGCTGCTTTAGTGATAGTACGTGCGTCCAAAAGCGCGTCGCTGTCGTTGCCTAGGAGACGTGGTAGATGCTCTGTCCTCCTCCTATACAGCGCGTCTCAGATTTCTTCCTTATCTCTTCTTCCTTGGTAGCTTTCTCTATGTGCACTACGCGGCGTTTTTTCCGTTCGCGATAATCGAGAGGTGCGCTTGAAGGATCGACATCTTTCTGGCATCGATTCATCTTAGGGTTGCTTTATTCACAATTAGAAGTGGTCGTTCTACTTACGACTGCTTATTGCTAAACGTATCAAGCTCTGGACTTTTTAACGTTCGTTTTTCGAGGCGCCTCATTGACGAACATCATTCTGCGCGTGTAGGTGGTGTGGTCCAAATAACAGAAAACGTACCTTCGCTGCTGCAGAAAAACGTTATCGGTTATCGCACACGCTGTCGGCTGTCACAGACGCGCCGCCAGCAAACGTCGCGTCTCGTCGACAACCAGCGTGAGAACCTAGCATGGCAATCAATAGGGTTTCGAAGTGCCGCGCGGCGCATATAGGTACAAATTATCAAAAAATACTTGTTCTGACGGCTGCCATGAGGCACCACAGAAAGGGTACTCTCCTCCTCCGACCGTGAAGCCCGTGAGAGTGCTAGTGGAAGAAAAATGTATAGGGAAGAGTCGGCGGGGAGTGTGGTGAATGGCAGGACCTGACGCATCCGATTGGAATTGAAAAATATAGGAGCTGTTTCTTCGGACAGACAACGCGTATAGTGTTCTTAGACGAGTTCTGACAGGAAATTTTTAAAGTAATATAACGTGAGTGAAGGATTTGCGAGGGAAACGTACATCGTGTGCAAAATATAAAACGAAATTACAGCCTACAGCATATTAAAAATAACTGTAAAATGTTTGTGCTGCAGACGTGTACGAAACATTTTACAAGTAATGGATATTTATTGTAATTTTTAATGCTTCATTTACTCGGGCTAAGGAGTAACGGCGGTTGTGATTCAGTCGCTCTTATCGTGTAATCGATCAGAAAATTACAGTGTACTCTTTACTCCGAGGCACACCCCGAATCGCTGCGCAATCACAAAAGGGTTCGGAAAGTATTCGTATGGTACAACACCGCACTGTCCTCGAATGCGTCCCTGAAAATGGTCTTCAGCTTTGCAGCGGACACCTTCACTAGAGAACGTGAGGAAATAATCAAAGCAAAATTCGAGAAAGAACTTCTGTTCAACGTTCTGAAAGAGGGTTTTGTTGCGCTGAGCGGATTTCTCTGCTACCTCATTGAAGAAAAGAGAGTGGCCTACTGCGGAGTATCGTTTACCATAGGGCGCTTGCTGTCTTGATTATTAAGCTGAAATGTGGCAGTTAGCATATTTGATATAACCTTTTTGAATGTTTTATACAATGCTGATAGTGGACCGATAGGTCCGTACTTCAAGTCTTTTATGTGTCGTTTCTTTTGTGAATTATGAGATATTTGCATTTTCCAGGTTACCCGCAGATTCGTAGTTCAAGGTATTGTTCGTACAGAATCGCAAGCTGCCCGATTTCGACAAAAAAAGAACATATGTGTAGATACGGAATATTTAACGTATGGCACGGCATTAAAAGAGACGCTTTCAGAAAAACCCAGTCGGGAAAATTGTTATCTGGGCACAACCTCACACTTTCAGCCCAATTTGAAGCTGAATCTTTATATCTGGCACGGTGGCGTGAAACGACGGACCTACGTCCAGGTGACCCTAATCCTTCGTTTAGGTGCCTTTTAGTGAAACTCGCACATTGAGGATGTCGTGAACTTTGTGTCACTTTAAGTACTACGCTACCAACGTGTGCCCAGTGCAGATATACGACCAGCACCCGATTGCTTTCCTTCTTTCTTTATTGCATGTGGATCATATACCCGCATATCCTTGGCTGATACCGTGATATCCAATGCGAGTGAAAACCAGACGCGATTTCAATTTTTGCTTAACTCTTTTTATTAACTATCCTGCTAGCTAATGTATCTTTGGTATCAAAAGACTGAAGTCCTCACATTTATTGAAGGAACTGGACCGCAACAATGCATGTTAGATTTCTTCCAGGGATTTAATGATAACCATCGTTGAAAGCGGACCTCGGCGGTGGTAAGCTGCTAAGGTGCAGGCGCCATTTTTCCCATATGATTTACTGACGGCCTTATGTTCATGTCATGCTACATGCGTACGTAAATGCCGCCGTGATAAAAAGGTATGGAAGGCAACTTTTACAAGTGGCAGTTGGGCGAGTTGGTTAAGCTTCATGATAAAACATCGCAAATGGACGAAACAAGAAAGGACACTGGACCGGCCTCGTCCTTTTCAGCTGTTTTATCATAATGGAAGAGCGACAGAGAGAGATGATGGGCGGAAGGCAGGGAGGCTAACCGGAAGGAAAAATACCCAGTTTGCTACCCTGCACTGGGGAAGGGGTGGAGGGAGACAGAAAGGCATGGAAGAAAAGAATAAAGGGCGAAAGAGAGTGGTCGAGTCGCGCGCACACACAAGCACGGCGGTGTCGGAGACGGTTCACGGGGCCCGTTGCGCGCAAAAGCTTGAGCACGCAAGTAATCATTTACTGTAGATTAATTTTTCGATTACACTTTTCGAGCATATAATTGCAATTGTAATCCATTTCATCGTAGACTGAAGGATTTGTAATTCCAAACGGTTTTTTTTTTCGCTAACGTGTGGAAGTCTAATGTATAGTGGATCCCAGCGGCAGGCAGAGGATCTGGCGACATCCATATTTAAAGGGTTTTGTGCGAACGGACTACTGGGGGTGCGTAAAGAGTGAATTTCGGAACCGAATCGAATATAATTCGAGTAGGGATGAAGCCGCATCGAATAGGAATAAGAATCAAATATCATTCCAAAGTTTTCGAATAGTAAGCGAAAAATTTTCATAATAGCCCGAATATGGCACGACATTTCATTCGGAAAGAATTTTCGTAAACATTGACAAAGGAACATTGTGATTTCATTTATTTGCAAACCGTAGTTATGTAAAGTGAGGTAGCCTTGCATGCAGCAGTCACTACAGCCTTTGAGATTTTTAAGTAACCGTAGTCAAGAACGTAAATACCAACATACCGCTTGCTTTGGTATGATCGACGGCTGTTTGCCATTTCAGTGCTTCTAATTCTTTTGAATGCTAGGTTTCAAGCAACGTTACTTGAACGAACTCGGTCTCGCAGATCCGCTAAAAATGTGGGCTGGGTGGCGGTAGCAGGAACTAAGGGCGCTGCTGTCAGACCCCGCTATCGGCAGCGACTATAGTCTCACTTCGGCTGCATGTCGTCTGATTGTTATTTCGCTACGCATTTTTGCTGCTCAAGGCACAGGTTGGTCCGCACATTCGAGGCGCCGCCTGGTGGCAGCTTGAGGAGGTCTGCGTAGTGTCAAAACGGGATGTTGTTTCGTGGGGTTTTACGTCCCAAAACCAGTTCTGATTATGAGAGACGCCGTAGTGGAGGGCTCCGGAAATTTCGACCACCTGGGGTTCTTTAACGTGCACTGACATCGCACAGCACACGGGCCTCAACATTTCGCCTCCATCGAAATGCAGCCGCCGCGGCCGGGATTCGATCCCGCGATCCTCGGATCACCAGCCGAGTACCTTAGCCACTAGACCACCGTGGCGGGGCTGTCAAAACGGGATTGGGTCGCATACGCTGTATATCGGCGCATTTTTCTCCGGGCTCCAAAAGGGCGACAATGCTCACGTTGGGACAACTGCAAAGGGCAAACTAAATACATGACAGTGAAAGACAGAGGGAGGGTTTTACTCTTTAATCTGCATCTTGGCGATATTGTAGCCGCCAGATGCGTCGCGTTTGCGGAGCTAGCCCTGTGATGTAGGAAAGTTTTTCGGAGTAAATATTACTGGCGAGTTGTCACCTGCCCGGTGTTCTATGTCCTTCGATTTGCGATATTAAGCTGCGCTTCCCACTTTTTCTTTTCTATGATGAACTGGGCAGGCTAGCGCCGACTTTAGCAACTTTTTTTGCTTTTTTCGTCGCGGAAAGACCTCACCGACTTCTAAGAAAGGGACAATGTTCTCATCTGGGAAAAGAGAAGAATTACAGATAAATATATTGCGCGATGTCGTTGTTAAGGCCTGCTGTTCTGGAGTCAAGGCAAAGATGCGCCGATAATACGTGGAAAATGGGAGACGAGAAGAGGCCCTATATGCAAATTTTTCCCGTCAAATATTAAAGGCGCACATTTCCAAAGCGAAGGCCTCTGCAGGGAAACGACCTTGGTCAAGAGCGCGCGAAGGCGAATAAGTTTGGCGAACTCCCGAATTTAAGTATAATTCCTGAAGGTTTATGTGCCAAAACCAAGTACCCCGTGACGGGGGACTCCTCATTAAATTTGTCTTAATAAGCCTTTTCCTAAGTATACCTGTAGCCGTAAACAATGTACACTAGCGTAGAGGGGAGTTGTAACAGATAACTCACCGTCAAAATGCGGAAGCCATGTCCGGGAAGAAACATCCCCAGGGAGAAAGCCAAAGTCAACGGCAAGATGAAACTCCCAGTCAAAAATTGTTGCCGATGCAGCATTCAGCATGAAGTAGGCCTTTAAATATTTCTCCGCAAAAAAAGCCGGGAAAAGAACGTCTATTTTATCAGAAACGTCGTTTGGGACAATGCGAATCGCTGTTCCAAAATACAGTGGTCGTTATTGGAGTGGTGAAACGATACCAACAAAGAGAACAAGGAGAGAGCATATACAGAATAAATGTGTAAACGATCTTGAAGATATAAAAGGATCTTGAAGATATGAAAGGCAAGCTAACAATTACAGAAAGTATATATATACGAATTGCGTCGTCATGACAGCTGCCAGTATGCGCCCGGTGTTTGAGGCTTGGTAGGAGGTTATGACAAGAGAAGCTGCCTCTAGCCCTTTCAGCCCTGGATTTTTTATTTTCAGAGCAGAATTTATTCAATGTGATTTTTCGTGCGTCTAAGCGCTAAATAGCATCCCTTGCAAATATGAACCTTGTGGGGAATATATTGAGCGAGTTAGCACTATGGTGTCAAAATCGTACATCAGGGCTCAATGGATGTAAAACGACACACGTTGGTGCTATATGACCATAGTTTTATGAGGGCCTATTTGAGCCATATATTTGCTACATGCACGCGTTTAACACTGTGAAGCGTCTCCTTGGTAATTACGGACACAAATGGACCATGGGACCCAGCCATGGTTCCAGACCCTGGGTCAGGTAAGGGGTGGGGGCGGTAACCAGCGCGTATGAGCATATGAATTCATGCGTGTATGTGTGCACGTTCCATAAAGCCGAGTGTACATGGATGGATGCAAGGAAACATCAAAAAGATTCATCCTTCCCTCTTGCGCGCCTTTGAAAGGGTGGTTGCCCTTGCCACATGTCACCGCATTGAAATCTAATGGAACACTTCGTAAACATTCTCTAGGAAAACTGTCACTGTATAATAAATATTTTTCATCCACTGTATTCTTATACCGTGCCTATAATCACAACCCGCTCTTTCTTCCACGGTGATGGTCAAACAAAGACGCGTGGCCTCCTTATCTTTATCCCGTTCACCTTTTACATCGAGCATACTTCCCTTACCGACCTTCTGAAGCAGTGCGATAGCGGCTACATTGGCTTATCTGGAGATATTGTCATTTTCATGATCTTTGTGAAACAACACTATTGGCACGAACACACATGCGATGAAACAGACGCAGCGAACAAAAAACAGCGCGCTTCTCGTAACTCTATGGGTTTCATTCGCAACCGTTGAGCCCTGACGGTGTCAAAATCGCACATATGGAAAACGAGGCTTTACCAAAAATTGGTGCTAACCATAACAAAACTTCAGGCAGCTGTGCACTAAGGCAGTTATAGCAAACAACATATAAAAATTGGATTGCGTGGATCCCTATATTTATTGAGAAAGAACAATTCAAATTCAGATCTCATGTGGCGCATCGCGTGCAAGGGTTTCGCGGCGGCATTTTCTTCTTCCTTGCTGTCCACATAAAAACACGCATCAGGTAATCATGTGGATGGCAGTAGGGATTCCTAAATGTCATCTTGTCACTAAAATCGACAGTTGTAGTTCTGTTTTCAAGGCCCCTTAACGAACATTTTCTCGTGGTGTCAAATGACACCACCAGGGCCGAAAGGGCTAGAAAAAGCGATGGTGGAAGAATGAAAATGCGCTACCTTTAGTGCATAGTTATTATACTGTGTTACACCAAGCCGAAGGGCATACGAGTAGCTAAGTAACCTTGACATTCTTTCGTTGCGAAGCAAGAAAAACGTGAAGCTGTTATAAAAATTTCTGTTCCATGCGCTTAGAATGCCCTGCGTACAGGCATACATGTTGCAAAGAAATATATGTTAGCTCCTTTTTGCCAAGGAATACGTTAATTCAAACGTGCCTAATCTTCCCTAGACAGTGTGGCATGCTTGGCAATGCTAAACGGTGTAACGGGCAGAGCACTGCTATGCTGGGGCAAACTGCAGATGCTAAGATGCTAGTGTTCAACCCCCGACAACTCTTATTCCAGTTTGTTATTATGCAGTCCCCCTTCGAATACCTGCTTAGCCATACGTTTATAACGAAGTGATCAAAACAGCGAGAGTTTTACTAATTATATATATATATATATATATATATATATATATATATATATATATATATATATATATATATATATATATGTATATATATATATGTATATATATATTGGACATCTGTATCGCACAGTATCGATTGCTGAGGCACTATTAATTCGCTATTGGATTTGTCATATCCAAAAATCATGTACCGCAGGCGCTGCACTACCTGTCAGTGGCATATGTCTGTTGCGAATTGTAGAACAAGCTTACGCGGGATGACTCTCCGCTTGCGCATGATGCGGTTACACAACGTTTTGTAAATCTCCCTCATTTCATACCGTGGCCTTTCTTTCGTGTATTTATTCATTAGCTATTCTGATTTTCTCCCTTCCCTCAGAGTCGATAACAGACTACCTTATGTGGCAGACGCATCCACTCAGAATTGATTTTGGAGAAGTTTGGGTGAATAACTTACGCGTTTTAACCGAATTTTGCAAGTCGCCATTGCAATGCGTACTGCACTTTCGAAGCTGTTGTTCAGAGAAGACAACGAACACTATTTAGAGATGCCATGTCAGTTTTCATAGGAGCAGTGAATCGACGCAGACTAGCGAGCGAGCGGGGATTTTACAGAGCTGCCGCTCCCACTGTGCCTCTGCGGCAGCGGACGATGAAGCGCACCGGTATCCGGACGCGACCGCAGCGCCGTTACTTGTCGTGACCACCGCGTGAGCCACATGCTTGCCACATGACAGCCTCTCCTAGCTTTACTCCTTCCTCCGTCCGCGAGTGTATCTTATAGAGGGCTCCGAGCTGTCGCCAATAGCTCGGTGAGCCACACTAGTGATACCATGATGATGGCACTTTCGCTCCCGCAACACTGAAATTGTAAGCAACACAAGTCCAGATCCGAAGGTCAATATTACCTCCACAGTTTCGGGAAAATAGGGCTACATGTTTAGTGGTTGTTGAATGACTAAAAATATTAACCATTCAGTATCCGACGCTTCCTTCCTTTGAAGTTTTCTTGTCGGTGCTTACTATTCGTTAACTATTCGAAAAATATTCGGTATTTCGAATATATCCTATTCGACTCCTCTGCGAAATTGAATATACGGTAAATTTTCGTATATTCGCACACCCTTGCCAACAACCGACCGTCTTTGTGTTGGCCTCTGCTGTTCTTCATTTATTATGAGGAACAGCCTCTCTGTATTAATACGATGAAAGTATTCTTTCCTCTTGCACGCCGGGTTAAAGAACCTCAGGTGGTCGAAATTTCCGGAGCCCTTCACTACGGCGTCTCTCATAATCAGAACTGGTTTTGGGACGTTAAACCCCAGAAAACAACAACTTGCACGCCGGTCTACGCTCTAAAGGTATATAATATCGACACTTAGCAATGCACTTTCTTGGTGATGCCAGTCCAAGCGACTCGCGCGACAGATAGCCGAATTACAAAACAAGCCTCATTCACGCATATTGCCGTAGAGCGACGATTTTGTTTACCTCGTTCAGCCGCTGTGGGAGGCTTGTGAAACGTTTCGTTATGCACTGTGCAATACCTTCACTATGCACAACCTTGTGCTAATGCTTACCCGTATTCGTATGTACTGATTTCTTCGAACTTTTTATTTTTAGCCTGATGTGATTTTTCGGCATAACAAATTCTATATCTGCAATCTGAACAGGGAGCTCGTCAGGGGTATATTCTGATTGTAATGACGCGTACAGGTATTTGGCAATAACTTACAAAGATGTCTCCATTTCTGCATTGAGAAGAAAATAATTGCGCATGGGATTTCCAAGGAGGATCGCCACTGATGCAAGCTGTATACACTGAGGTGCATGCAATGTAGTCACCTTCTTCGCAGTGTTCAATATTTTGCCATAACAATGGTTTACCTGCAAAGTTTGTGGTTAATTAGTTTGGAAACATGCGAAAAGAAAGATAATACTCAGTTTTTGGGCCTTTTTACGTTAGCCTCCTTGATTTGGCTACTCCCACAGGTGACAGGAAAAACGGCAGTTTAGTGGCAGTTTAGTGCTGCCATCAATGCAGTGGCGCAGGAAGGTGGGGGTGGGGTGTCGGATCGCCAAGGGCGCGTTCGTGTGCAGCAGGATCATTACTCTTCTAGCAACTAGATACGTACCACCACGAAAAGACGAAGAGGACGACGAAATAGAAATGTAGATGCTAGGTTCTGTGCTGTCGGTTTATTCAACACAGCTTTATCCATACATAGGGTGTGCATATAATAAGAACTCCTGACCCTTACCTTATGCGACCATTATATCCCGCTTCAATTGGTGTTTTCAACTCCCCGACAGGTTCTTCGGTTGCACCTTTCCATAGCGCTCTCCTCAAGGACACCGAGACTTTCACCTCAACAGGCCAGGACATCGCGTTCGTCTGCAGGGCAGGAAACGCAACCAAACCTGGGGATGCCTACCTCAGCATTGTGGCTAGTCTATACCGGAGGATAACAAATGGACGTTCACCCGAGAGCTAGATATACGTCATTCAACGTTTTTATTTTGTGTATAAGATGCAATTTTGCATATACGAATCGTATTGCCGGAATACATAAGAAACGAATTATTGATCGTAGGACATTGTATTGGTCAGTCGCTTCATGGAAGCGATGTCTTTAAAGAATTACGTTGCTGGTTTGTTATGCGTTAAGCAGTGCAAGCGCATAAATAATGTATCTAATAAAAATATCAGTCCAGATCAAACGTGCCTTTCTGGAACCTGCACACAGGGAAGCTCCGTTGCATCTTGGGCTTCCGCGTAAAATCTCCAATTACGCGCATCATTTTGCGTTTATTCCTCCCATTTTGCCAAGCAAAATATACGATGTCGACGATCATCGCTGAAAGAACACGACAATCTTCAGGCACGTCCACTTGGCCAACGTGGTCAAATTTCGAATACATATATATTGGGATTTCTGACGTCACGCTGATATTCCATTTTAGTGTTCTCTCTGGCAAATTCATGAAGCGGTTTTTGCCGAACAGTGCATCCACTTTTGCAATTTCAAATGGAACTTTTTCCACAGAATGTACGTTGCGTGTCCAGTCACATGGCTCAGCACCTATCGACGCATGTATATGAAAAATATAGAAATCCAAAAAGAGTTCATAAAATCATGCTGAATGTTTTCTTAAGATATATGAGAGATCAGAGCACAGGGTGCTGTACAGAGAAGACAAGCCAGTTGCACGCTGTGTCGGAACAACGAAGCCGTTCCTTCGTCGTTAATCGTCACCTAACTGTGTCTCGTTAGACCACGCTTCATCATTTTCTACTGGCCGTTCACCTGATCTTTCACCATGTACTTTCATTCATTGTTTGCATTTCGCGCTGTAGAATTGAAGCTGGAACTTGAAAGGAAGGCTGTTGCACAGTTTATTGGATATTTGCGCTTCGCATAGTACCATCGTGTGTTGCAGTGTGCTGAAGGCAAGAGACCAGAGCGAGAAACGAAAAAATTACGCCGACAAGTGCCGCTTCGGGCGTCGCGTAACCACCGCCATGTATCAGTGGCTCGACGTTCTTGCCCGACACCGAGCTCGTCACAGAACGCACAACGACAGCTCAGGGTTGACTAGGAACAGTTTCACCGTTTCTGGTCAGGGTAATTGAGATTAAATGGAGGTAGAAGAGCGCCGTGTTGGATGAGTGGATGTGATCCACACATAAGGAATAAGGTAAAGACGAAATTAAGAAAGGTATAAATAAATAAATAAACCACGTACACCAGGGGCCGGATTCACAAAACTCACTTACGAGAAAATTTTCGCGTAAGAGAAATTTTTCTGCGTAAGTGGATTCACGAAGCGAAGAAAACGTCGTAAGAGGACGTGGTTCTCACATCAGCCGCTGCTATAGCGAGCGCTGGAGTTGCCGATTAATATATCAGCGATAGTGACGCATTTGCGACGTAGGTGAAAAAGGCTCGTAAGTGGATTCACGAAGCGGAAATGGTCGCAAAAACAGCGTAGCTAAGCGGAAATCCAAAGAGCGGTCCGGAGCACTTTTACGAGCAACATTGTGGCGTTGGAACGGGCAACCGCGGCGGGTATTTGGGTGCCGTAGGTGATACTAAAAAAATTATGGCCATGTAAGCTGGCTGATGATTGGCGCGTATGTACAAGGCTCACAGCCTTGAGGTTGCTGTTGCGATTCTCTCTTACGCATTGTACAATCTTGCCACTAGCACTTGTCCAGTAAGCTTGTTGTTGGAGTTATTAGAGGTGCCTATTGGGTATTTGCAGCAAAATAACTTATGCATGCAAATGCTTGCGATTGGATGAAAACTGAAGAGTTGCGTGAATGCTGCTTGATGGCAAAATCGGTGCGGTGTATGGTCAATATTTTTACCTTGTTTTTGTTGCGTCTCCCAATAAGGCGTACAAGCTGTGTTACCGTTGCAGCATTGGTCGCACATGTACCACCATAAGGGAACGGACAAAATTCTGTCGCACACTATTGGAATGGAAGTTGAACAGTAGGCTCCAGTCAGCCATTCACGAACTCCTTATGTCGTTTACAGCTTCTCTAGCTGCAGTGGTCTTTATTATTTCCCAATAGGAACGCTCACCCAAATGCAGCTTCCGCTGTACATTATAGGCTGCTTTACTGAAAACATATTGCTTCAACATATCCGCACATACAAGATATGTGTAATTTTTCGCATAAACTAAGAAATAAATTGAGTTTAATAGAAATTCGCCGTCCGTAAAAGAAAATGAAAAGGTTTCGCTATGGCAAATACTTAGGACGGAATGCAAGCGCCTA
This sequence comes from Hyalomma asiaticum, assembly GCA_013339685.2. Classification (NCBI taxonomy): domain Eukaryota; kingdom Metazoa; phylum Arthropoda; class Arachnida; order Ixodida; family Ixodidae; genus Hyalomma; species Hyalomma asiaticum. Next base: position 1,153,405 of record CM023481.1, on the reverse strand, counting down.
AAATGCACGCGAAAGCCTGTGCTAATGCAGTGCAATGTCACCTCGACTGCACTCGCGCATTTGACAATTAGTTTCTTTTTAAATGGACGTCAGAGTCTCAGCAAAAGGCCACTTCGTCCCTTGAGGTGCGTATTGTGGCTGGAATGTTGACCTAACCGAAGTTATCGCGTAGTGATATGCCGTGCATCACATCCAAGCCTACGCCAGGCATCATAAAAAAAATATCGTAGCAGACGACGACAGCACACGACGGTTTGAGCGAGAGGCCAAGCATGTGACTGGTTAGAATGAGGTAACTCTCTACAGCAGGCCATTTTATGACGTCACTAAAATGATGTCACTCACTTCTTTCACCGCGCATATCTGTGGTGGTCGTCACATTATCCCCCTCGCCTATAAGAGAATTTTTCATATCACCGTAAACAACGCGTAAGTATTTTTTAAGAGCTCTCTTAAGGCGCAAAGAACATCATGGCGACGTAAACATAGTATGTGGGTGTTGTTTCGTGGTAACGTTTCTTGCTTGATCACCTTTACGATTCCATGGGATGTGTTGTTAATGCCGTCGCTATTTCGGTGCGTGAAAGTTTTGTTAAAACTATCGCCAGTGTCTCTACTTGAGCGGTGAACACTGTTGAAGCCTCTGCCTTTGTGCTCGTGAACAGGGAACCGCGGTCAGTGTGCCGCCGTGGACTCACATTTAGGAAGCCTGCATTATGTGTTTGAAGACCGGTCAGTTCGTTTGCCTTGGTTTGTGGTCGTTTGTTTTTGTGGCGTACGCCGTTTCGCATCGACTGTGTTTGGGCGCGTTACTTCAAGGATAACTCCGTGTTTAGAAAGAAACGACCTAGGCGTGTGCGCAGGTGCTGTGTTGACACTTCGAAGTCTTTTGAAGAGGCAGAGACCATGTGGAAGCAGTGCAACAGGTAACATAATTGTCGACTGCCCTACGCTTTGCCTCTGTGCCCTTCCACACCGTCACTTTGCTTGCATTAGCGGCTAATGTGCGGAACCTGAAATAACAACGATACGTTCTGTTGTGCATTTTTTATTTTATTTATTTTATTTATTGACACTCTGTGGCGTACAGGCCAAAACAGGAGTTTCCATATTAGGCACAAATGCAGTTAATAAAAAATCTAAAGAGATTGTAGTTTGCTTCACGGAACTTAAAAAACCAAAAAGAGTTCAGGAAGAAACGTAATGAAATAAGTGCACGAGTGCTATTTTACGCCACACATATCAACTTGCTCAGCAGAACACTCAACAAGACAATGCTTTCGAATATATAAATTGCTATTCCGACACTATTAAACGACATTAAAGTACAATCGGTAAAATCGCTCAGCAAAGCCCTTTCAAGGATTTTAACCTCCATTGAACGTTGCAACATCGTGCGGTAACCTGCTGCACGCATCGATAGCCTACACAATAAAAAAGTTTTTAAAAGATTGTGTGTTGTGTCTCAAAGGCTGTACGTAATGTCTGGGGCCACTGCGCGAAAGTGATGTGTCAATAATTAATGTTTTGGCTATTTAGGTTTCATATTTCCCATACAATATCTGGAAAGAAAACATTCAGGCTGTTGAAGCTCATTCTTTGCTGCACATTAGGAATCGATGCTAGCGCAGCGCTTTCAACGCCGTTACCGAATGCGTTCGTTGGAATGAGTTAAAAACAAATCGTAAAGCCCTATTTTGAACGCGTTCACATATAGCAATGTTTCTGCGCGTGTGTTGTTTCCATATCGGACATGCGTATTCTAGCAATGGCGAAATTGTAGTCTTACATGCTACAAGGTTAACCTCAGTTGTCGCATCACTTAGGTACGACGAAGCATCCACGGTTTATTTTGTGACACTGTCAAAATCGCAACGATTTCGGTGGCGGAAAAATTCGGCTTCAGCCCTTTCGGCATGGCGATGGCAAAACAGCAATCGGGTATGTCAGAGGCGTCTGAAGTTCGCGCACACACGGAAAATTTCGTTTCGGCTATTGAGGAGCTTACAATAGCAGTTGGCCAATGCAGCTCTCACGTCGCTGGCGATAAACGCTCTCTCCCTCTTAAGGCGCTTAGCACTCAATGTCCGACATAACGTAATAAAAAAGAAGTGGAGGTCTCCGCAAATTTTGACCACCTGGGGTTCTTTAATGCGCTGTGACATCGCACCGCACACGGGCCTCAACATTTCGCCTCCATCGAAATGCAGCTGCCGCGGCCGGGATTCGATCCCGCGACCCTCGGATCAGCAGCCGAATACCATATCCACTAGACCACCGTGGCGGGGCGTTGGACTCCTTTTTGTTACTTCTTAACTGCATACGACGTCATTTACAATAGCAGCACTTACTAACGTATTAAAGATACAAACACTACCTAAATTACCGAATTTTCTCAGTGTGTCATGAGAATAGCAGTAGTATTCAAAAATCTGATGACTAATTTATTCAAAGTGGGCCTACTTATAAGCATATGTATATTTCGGTATGTCGGATTTATTGAAATCCATCCATGGCTTCAATTTGACACATCACGTGGAGGATGCATTTTTGTAACTTGTTTATGAAGCCGACAGCTTTTATATGGCCTCAAAAGCTGCATCGATGTTTGTTCTAAAATTTTTTTAGCGAAACAACAATTTACGTCGAGCTACAAGACATTATCATGCAAATAAGTGTATTACGTACGAACGACCCGAATCAATTGCGAGGCATTGCATATTCATCAAAATGCATCTGAAATGGCAGTGAAAGGAGCAAACCTTGAGTGACGTCTGCCCACCTTTAATACTTTACCTTAATTGCGGCTTCATGATTCGGGTAGTGTTGTTCGGCGGCACCTGCTGGTGTCACCAAGGGCGTCATTCTTTTTTTTTTCTTCTTCTTCGAGCTATCGTCGTTGATAAAGCGCTAGCGCACGGGTTCACGCTGACCACGCGGGCGTCTGCTGCAGCGCGATGTGCATAGGCACTGTAGCAGACGCCCGGAACAGGAAGATGAGGTGCAGCGAGGATCGATTCGCGATTATAACATAAACTCGACACCAGACGCTTTGAGTGCTGTGAGGCTATCACGTGACCACACATCTTTCTTTTGTTGTCGTTCCGTCTGCTTTCACGTTTCCTCCTTGCCCTCAATAGTGTCGAATATGTTAAATGCGCACCATTCCTATGGCATGCCTTGTCGCTAAGAGATTTCGTAGCTAAGAATATCGTCCGTAAGAGAAAGCTTTGTGAATCCGGCCCCAGATGCCTAAAGTTAACCAGTCTACCGAGGAATGAAAACTGCACCAAAATTTCGTAAGTGCTGCGGGTTAAAGCGGGCACTCCTTGAAAAACGGGCCTTGCATGGCGGAAAAACGCGACCATTAGGCGCTGAACCACCTAAAAGAGTTTTTTCAACTAGCGAGTCGATTCATTATGCTACGTGCCTTATATATGGTGTATTTTTGTTTATGAGGGTACATACATCGTTAAAAGTAACTTCTTGAAACTGTTAGATGTTCCCGTGATCAAAATGTACTGATTTTAATCTACGCTTTTAGCAACCAGTACGTTAGTTGGGATCCTGTCCAATATGTTACGGGCAATAGGATTACGGCGCAGATATTTTTTTTATTCTATGAAATGATATGTTTAGTTTAACTCTCTCTTCTTCCTTCATACACATACAGCGGTCAAGCTGTAGCAGCTTCACGTCAGCTTTTTAGAAAATTTAAAAGCAGCTTACAACAACAATGGCCGGCAGCATTATTGAGCTAGCGACGCGGGTGGATGAATCTCATTGGACCACAATTGTGGATTAGTGGTAAAAGAATCTGAACATTCTGACAATCAGCAATATTACTGCTTCATTTCAAAAGCATTTGGCGCGGCTACTTTCCCGCGCTATTCAAGATGACCCCTAGTCTGACGAGGCGCCGTGCACCGTCCTAGCAGTCTCGTGGAAAGAAAGATACGGGAGCTGACGTAGACGCTTCAAGAAATACCAAGAAAAATGATAAAATTAGTATAAGTCCTTTTTACGCGATTTCTCTTACGTCTAAATGAGAAAAGGCATTGCTAAATATGAAGCTAGCACACTAGTAACGTCATTGCCTCATAAAGCAATGTTGGCAATGTAAAAATATGTCAAAAGACTAGAATGCTGTGCATCGAGACAACAAAAACAGGCGAAGAAGACTCATGAGGAAGGGATGCCTCTTATACGCAGGATTGTCTTTGTGCAGGAGTAATAACTTGATGAGGCCTAGTTGGTTCATAATTGTAGCAGAGGAAAAAAATTCCGCAGATCCCACGCACTGTGGGGCCCCGCCACGGTGGTCTAGTGGCTAAGGTACTCGGCTGCTGATCCGAGGGTCGCGGGATCGAATCCCGGCCGCGGCGGCTGCATTTCGATGGAGGCGAAATGTTGAGACCCGTGTGCTGTGCGATGTCAGTGCACGTTAAAGAACCCCAGGTGGTCTAAATTTCCAGAGCCCTCCACTACGGCGTCTCTCATAATCAGAACTGGTTTTGGGACGTTAAACCCCACAGAACAACAAAACAACAACACGCACTGTGGGAATCGATGTCATGTGAAGCAGTGAACTAGAAAACTTCCTATGAAGAATGTCAATCTTTGGCATTCAGTCAACTGCTACGAGTAGATAAAGGTTTTCGTGCAAAGCGCAAGTATCCACCCATGAGTACCTCTAACATGGGCCAACAAGGAACGTCGGCATGACAGTGGCTTCTGAATGGTACTATGTAACGTTGGAACTTACGTTAGTCTAAAGCACAGACATGTGTTCTGTCAGTGAAAAATAGAGTATATACGGTGCCTTGATGTACTCTCATAGGCGCTGTTATTGTACCATTCCTACGGAAGCGAGCAAATTTGCACAAAAGCATACCGAATGGTAGCAGGTACATGTATTTCTATGATAGTGCTTATCACACATTATAAGAGGAATTCACGTTACGCATTCATCGTTACAACTCCCAAACGTTGAGGCCCGTATACTGTGCGATGTCAGTGGACGTTAAAAAAGCCCAGATAGTCGATATTACCGGAGCCCTCCATTACGGCGTCTCTGTTAATTAGATGGTGCTTTTTTATGTGAAACCCTAGTAATCAATCAATCATCGTTACAAATTTCGTTGTGATAGCTTTATTTACTTATATACCAAGGGGGAGAAGCAGTCGTAGCCCTGTGGTAGCGTGGTTGCTCGGCACCTCGAGGGCCCGTGTTGGAATCCACCCTAAAGTTTAGTAGGTCGCCTGTGTGTCTATGTGCTCTATATTTCTATATTTGAATCGCAACATACCACAAATAGTTTCTTGTCTTCAAGGTCGAGCTGTTTGAGCCGGCTGTCAGTGTCAGCCGCGAACAGAGAAATGTGGGCCGATCCTGGGTGCAGTGAACCAGAGTGATTTGCAGAAAACTTGACGGTGCGGTCAAAGTTGTATGTTCGATCCCCCCAGTGCAGGCAATTCATATGTCTATTTGCCACAGCCCCGGCCTTTCGCAAGTTTATTTTAGCTTGATTGATTGATTTGTGGGGTTTAACGTCCCAAAACCAGCTCTGATTAATGTTTATTATAGTTTATCCTTGGTTGGCATAGGTTCCATAAGATTCAAGCTCCTGTGCCAGATACCTGCCTCCGCGCGCCGAGCACTACTAGTATGAGCCGCAAGAGATTGCACTATCGTTAATCAGTGTCGTAATGACGAGTATATCACTTTATTGATGTAAGGATAAGTCATTCATGCTCTTCAAAGGGTCGTGAAAAGAATATGAATATGTCCGTTTGTAATTCTAACTGTTTCAATATGAATTCAGCACGCTGATTCCGAAATAGTTTGGCGAAATGTTCAGTGCACATTTAATAACGCCCGTTTTAAACCCCAGCGCTTTCTTTCGCTTCCGAAACGAGTATGCGACACTGCCGGCTGGCATGGTACTATTCGGTGACGTTGCAGCAAGATATTTTTTAGTGCAAAGGTGCAGTGGAATCGCGTTTGCTATAGAAGAATCGCTTTGCTTGAAAGCTAGAAAGAAAGAAAATACTTAGAAATTATGCGGTGCCGCCTTTCGGAAGCAAAGCTGCAGCACGGTTTGTTTTCCCGTGGTCTCCGAGATTGGCGCGCCAATCTCGGAGGTCTGGTGACTACTAACATCACGTCAACTGCAGAGTTGAGGGGAACCCGCACAGTGAAACCGAAAACTAGTTTTTTATCGCTCTAAATTAAACCCACACGATGCAACGTAACACTGCAGATTGTTGATTAGAGGGTCAGGATCCCGAATACGCACTTACTACAAAATGTTCAGAAAACGTTTAACGACCCCTTTCATATGTCTATACCATACCCCCAAAATATCGAGGTTTGCCAGGCGAACCAGACGACCAGGAGAGCACTTAGACGTATGCGACAAGATAGATAGATAGATAGATAGATAGATAGATAGATAGATAGATAGATAGATAGATAGATAGATAGATAGATAGATAGATAGATAGATGTGACCTAAGTTCGCCAAGAAATACTTCTCATTTAAAAGCAGCGCGACAGGAACTTTCCGTCATTGTTCGCGTTCATGTCGCACTGTTTTTGTCCTCTTATAGAGCTTTGGGAAGAGTAGTGAGAACTTAAGGCAAAGTAGCCACACCATTTATTCTCGGTGCCAGATTTGTAGCCAAGCAGAACAGAAACAATATCAATACTTCTTTATATTTTATAACCCTAATTATGTCATTTTGAATGAGCAAAAACACATTGAAGGTTGCAATGTTCCCCCGTGCTTGGCCTTTGGAAATATTTGATTGGATTATAAGTTTAGGGCGCTTCACACAGCTTATCTTAGACAGATAAGAGTTTTCGCCAAGGCAATTCGGAACGTTTCATCCAGCTCAGTATGGGAACGTTAAACGTAGTAGGAGGAACTTACAGCGAATAAGGGCTTATTCGCAGCAAGAGATTGCTGCGAATAATCTCTTCTTGCGAAGTTAAAAGGCGAGCACGTACGGTGCGCATATGAAACTGCCACATGGAGTCCGCACAGACGGAGGGCTGCGCCAGCAGCGAGCTATTCAAGTGTTTGTCTAAGGGTGTTTCAGGGATGTTGCAACTATAAGGCGAGATATTGACAGCACCCAAGAACAGCAGGCAGCGTCTCGACAAGAGCTGGGCACAAGTCTCGAGCTCGGGGTCTCGCGCAGCGTCGGCGATGCGGATGCAGCGCAGGCATTCCTCTTCACTACACAACAAACTTTAAAAAAAAGAAATACAGCATCCCTGCTGCACGGTGACCAGCGCCGTGAAAAGGCAGGAAAGACAAAAGTCATATCATTTGCTCTTCTGGCTTATTCAGTACAGTATGCCTGAGTCCATTATTTATCACTTGTTCTTAGCATGCTTGAGGTCGCTAATACCGTTGCGTGCAAGCGTCTAGTCACATGGTGTCCGGAGAACTTTCATAGAAGCCGAATAAAGTTAAAAAGCACTCTAGGTGTTAACATAGAAATGCACTAGTGAACCCAAATTAACAACCATTACAATTTATATATTGGGCATATTGTGTTTAAAGAAAGTGTCGAAAGTTGTCTAAATAATTGATGGCAGATAATTACCAAGGTAATTTTAAAGATAATTCGGTGTGGTCAAGACGGTAGCAAGCAGTGCGAAGCTGGTTGCTTCCACCTAACACGCACGTGCATTCTCAAAGCTTGGAGGATGTGGACTGATGGAATTTAAGCGCGCACCTTCGTCAATCCGTCTTTGCAGTTGTGCCACCCTTAGGGGTGCATCATTGTGCACCAGCTTACTGGGAGGGTAGCAAATGCGCATGCGCTGCCCAAAGGGAAAAATGAGCTTAGAAAGAAACTAGACGCTGTAGGCTTTTTCTTGCTGCTATTTTGCCCGCGAAGAAGAAAGAAAATGGCTGGAAAATGCGCCTTGTATCGAAGTTGAAGGTAGAAAAAAGTAACGATGCATTCAATCTGAAATTTTTAGCGGCAGACGAAGTCGGGAAGTAGGCTATTTGCCGCAAAGTAGCCACCAACGGTACCTTTGGATGTAGCTTTCATTCGTTCAGTGGGCCAGAAAAGCGCAAACATTCGACAGCGGCAGCAACACCAGAAAGAAAGATTGTGTTGCTTGATCTTCAAACAATCTTGGAATCAGCAGCAGGGCATCTGGCCCTATAGGGATTCAGTGCATTCAGTTTGTTCATGAAGGCTGTGTGGGTGATCACGGAGCGCGTTTCAAGTGATTCTCATAAAGAAGAACGTAAGTTTTTTTTAGGCTGTCCAAAATTCTTTGTCTGTGTGTCTGTGTGTCTGTCTGTGTCTCGTTTTCCCCGTCGTGGCATCTCATTTTTCCTCTTTTGTTGGGGCAAAAGAGACTTTTGAAAGGTCTTTATTTCTTTTTTTACTATCGAAAGCCATCCAAAAGAAATTCTTGCTGTGTGGTTATATAGAATTGAATAAAATGGAAAAAGACAATCAACGAAAGCAAATTTCTGCCAGGGTATGCACCGCCTTACTTTGACTAACCGTCAGTGTAGAAATTTGCTCCAGTTAGTGAGACATGTTCAAGTAGTACTTGCAGCCCAAAATGGCCCAAGGACCCAGACGAGGAAGTAAGTACGCACAGTACAGAGCAGTAACTTTTTTTAGATGCGGAGCATCTCTTGCTCGCGGGTATGTCACGTGTCAACCGGAGTCCGCACTCACACTACGCATGCGCGACTCTCCTCTCCCTTCGCTCTTTCCAACAGCTGCTGCAATAAAGAAAGCGGGTAGAGAGAGAGAGTTTTCTTCTCGTGGCAGTTTCCAACACAACGGTCACGCGATGCGTGGTAACGAACCAAGTTAACAACGTAATAATACGCAAGGTTCACTGCAAAGGTAACACGGAAAACACTGCAAACCTGTAAACACCGCCGTTAAATGCACCGTTGAAACTCCCGCGATGTTCCGCATCACCCCATGGTCCCCTTCGGGGAGATGGTGTAATATTTTTTTTATTTTTGGAACCTGCACCACATTTATACACGCATTCTTGCATAATTCCTTCTTCTGTCTCCGCAGGCAAGTGTCTACACGTTGAGGGATTATAAGGTTCATGATAGCACAACCTAGCCGGAGAATAGTGTGATGCAATTATTATGTTTGACATAAAATAAGGAAATCCAGTTCTTTATTTCCTAGTAAAGGAGATGGTGTGCTAACGCACGCATCCCTGGACTCTCTTATGTAAGCAGGCTCAATGATACACGGGGCTAACTACTCCCGATAATGATAGTGTGTTCGAATAAAACGACGGAGCCACACTTGCGTCAATGAATTAGGAGAAAACAGTTTGGTCCAGACCTGCTGACTTCATTGCGTCTTCTTCCTTAAGACGCTCGTTGGTGTCTTTTACGTAACTTTGCTCACAGACCAACGTTAATATCCCGGTAACTTCGAGAACCTGGGGTTCTTTCACGTGCATTGACAACTGAGATACACGGACTTGTATATTTTCGCGTCCATCGGAAAAGCCACCATCGTGGAAAAGATCGAACTCACGTCTTTCGGATCAGCAGTCTAGCGCGATAACGACTAGACTAAGGAAACTGCTGCTGACCGGCATATTAAGCCCAGTTGCGAACAGGAGGGAGTAGCCGTCGTAGTGTTGTTCGCTTTGGGAATATGCTGGATTGCAAAATCTAAGTGATGTCTCGTGTGTCTTGCCGTGCCTTGGTTGTAGTGGCAAGCGTGTTCTACGAATGTGTCTGCAATCATTACTGATTTACTGCCACAATTTGATCACAGTGAGCTCATTTTTCTTCTCGTCATAATCGACAAGTTTTCTGTAGCAGCAGCGGATGAGTTCGCTTTTCAGGTTGTGAGAGAGACTCTGCAAACTATTTCACCTATTAATATTGGCGACCGCGGTATCTCTCTGGCTTCGCCTATTCAATGGGACATTTTCATTGGATGAAATAGTAAACGTACAAGCGAGCATGAGGTCTCACGACTGCGTGCCATAAGCCCAGAGCGCGTGGTGACGCCTATTCATTCGATCGGCTGCCGTTTTTCGAGATGGAGAGTTCACTGTCCCGAAAGCTCGGCTCTGCTCAAGAATTCAGACCTGAACACGAAGTCGTGTTGGAACTCGAAGTCGAGGAAGCCCGCCAGTTAGCAAGTATCGAATCTGTCGCCAACAGAGGATCGAAATCGGGGACAACAGGTGGTATCGGGATTTAAGGTATGAACATGATCACAAAATAAGTGTATCTGGACACCAGTACAATGCCGTCGTCTCTCTGAAAGACTCATTAAACGATAATTTGTCCCCTATGATGTAGGGAAGAGAGTTAGCGGCCTCATTTATGAAGTAAAACCTTGCGGGACATGACGAATCACGACGGCGAAGCCCTACGGAGCGCATAAACATTGTGCGCATGAAGCCTTACTTCGAAAGACAGAATGGGTTGCCATCCGCACCACATCTCGTCCCTATAAGGCCATCCAGAACATGAACTACGCACATCCTCCTCCTAAGTAGTAAGGTGGATAATGCAACGGAAAACTACCTTCATTCGAGCTGGACAACCGTGGACGCTCTAGTCGTCGCAAAACAAGTCGAATGCGAAGCGCAGTAGGAACGTGCAAAAACATCCGAGGTGCATCTGGCGGCCCCGCGTGCACACCACTCCGAACCAGTGGCGAGCACGTGTGCCGGTGAGAAAATGGCGTTAGAAGTCTGCGTCTGACCATCTTGGCGACTCTTCAGGAAAGTGCTGTAATTGTTTCTTAGTGCACACACATATATATATATATATATATATATATATATATATATATATATATATATATATATATATATATATATATATATATATATATATATATATTTGAAGTGAGCGGACGAACGTACGACCTTTTATTAGTTCCAGCGTTTCGGCCGAGGCCCGGCCTTCGTCAGAGAATACACATATATATATATATATATATAAAGACAAACTTCAGTGGTTCCACCACTCATAAGAAAACACGCGGGTACAAGCACGAAAAAGCAATACTCGTATGACGAACGTTTCGGCCGTGGCACGGCGGAAACGTTGGGCATAAAAGGACTGCTTGCTTTTTCGTGCGTGTACCCACTTCCTATATATATATATATATATATATATATATATATATATATATATATATATATATATATATATATATATATAGACTGTAACGAGGTGTAATCAAAGACAAGACGTTAACAGGACACGCTCACTATATTAGAACCAGCTGAGCTCAGAACAACACCATCGTCAACATCGTCTTCTTCGCGATGAGTCAGAGCTGCTGCCGGTGTGCTCCACTACAATCACTCCCAGCGCAAAAAAGTTGCCAACCTGGCGAGTTAAGGTGATGTCACGACAGGAGGGTCGTAGCACGGCTTGAGCCGCGCTGCGTGAGCTATTTCGCGCCCTCTGCAACGGTGATTGGAGGAAGTGTTGAGCGGCTCGATCACGTAATTCACTGGGGAAGTTTGTTGCACGATGCGGTAGGGGCCATCGTACCGTGACAGCAGTTTTGTCGAAAGACCGGGAGTTGTGGAGGGCACCCACAGCCAGACCAGCATTCCCGGGGTGTACTCGGGAGCAGAAGTGGAGGCATCATGGCGCGATTTTTGGCGCCACTGATCTTGTGCGGTAAACGACCGAGCGAGTTGGCGGCACTCTTCGGCATGAGCCGTCGCTTCGGATACAGGCGTTGCTTCGGACATGTCGGGCTTGTAAGGGAGAATGGTGTCCATGGAGCAGGATGGTTCGCGTCCGTACAAAAGAAAGAAAGGAGAGAAGTCGGTGGTAGTTTGTGGCGCAGAGTTGTAGGCATAGGTGATGAAAGGTAGCACTTGGTCCCAATTGGAGTGGTCGTCGTTAACATACATGGGAAACATGTCACCCAAGGTACGATTCAAACGTTCCGTCAACCAGTTTGTTTGGGGGTGGTACGCGGAGGTGGTGCGGTAAGTTGTGCGACATTCGTGGAGCAGTGCCTCGACTACGTTGGAGAGAAAGACGCGGCCGCGGTCGCTCAGTAATTCACGTGGTGCACCGTGTCGGAGAATGAGACGACGAAGGATGAAGTTGACGATATCCTTAGCGGTGGCAGCTTGCAGCGCAGATGTTTCCGCATACCGGGTGAGGTGGTCAATGGCGACAACGATCCACCGATTGCCATCAGGTGTGCTGGGCAGGGGACCGTAAAGATCAATTCCAACGCCGTCGAATGGACGTACTGGGCAGGGCAAAGGCTGTAGAGGAGCAGCGGTGCTATGAGTTGTCTTGCGGCATTGGCACGCAGAACATGACCGAACGTATTGGCGAACGTATCGGTACATGCCGCGCCAATAATAACGTAGGCGAATGCGGAAATACGTCTTGGAAACGCCAGCATGGCCGCATTGAGGGTCATCGTGGAATGCGGCGCAAATATGTGAGCGCAGGTGACGAGGAATTACAAGCAGCCACCGGCGGCCGTCGGTTAGGTAGATGCGTCGGTACAATATGCCTTCTCGTACGACGAAGTGTTGCGCTTGACGACGGAGAGAGCGTGGTAGAGGCCCAGGGGAACGGCGGGAAAGAACTTGAAACAGGGACGCGATCCAGGGGTCCTTCAGCTGCTCGGCGGGCATATCGCTGATGCTCAGAGATGACGCATCGCAGGTGGTGACAGGTGAGCGAGCAGGGTCAGGAGGTAGTGAAGAGCGTGAGAGGGCATCAGCATCTCAGTGCTTACGTCCAGAGCGAGAAATGACACGTATGTCATATTCTTGAAGACGTAAAGCCCAGCGAGCGAGGCGGCCAGTGGGGTATTTTATAGAGGAGAGCCAACATAAATCGTGATGGTCGGTAACGACGTCAAACTGGCGTCCGTAAAGGTATGTGTGGAATTTTCCTATTGCCCAAACAATTGCGAGGCACTCCTTTTCCGTTACGGAATAGTTTGACTCCGCCTTTGTTAGGGTACGACTGGCATAGGCGACAACATATTCGTCAAAGCCGTTTTTGCGTTGAGCGAGAATGGCGCCAAGACCAACACCACTCGCATCCGTGTGGATCTCAACAGGCGCAGCGGGATCGAAGTGGCGCGGTATTGGGGGGGGGGGGGGTTGTAAGGAGCCAGCGGAGCGTCATAAATGACTCACCGCAGTCAGAGTTCCATGCAGATAGCGAAGTGCTTCCGGCGAGAAATCGAGTCAAGGGGGCGATGAATTACGGATGAATCGGCGAAAATAGGAGCAGAGACCGATGAAGCTACGTAGCTCTTTGAGGGTAGTGGGCTTGGGGTACTCTGCAACCGCGCGCAGTTTCGCAGGATCGGGCAGAATGCCTTCTTTGGACACGACGTGGCCTAAGATCGTGAGCTGGCGCGCGCCAAAATGGAATTTTTTTAGGTTCAGTTGCAAGCCGGCAGCCTTGAGACAGTGAAGAACTTGCTCTAGACGAGTGAGGTGGCATTCAAAATCTGAAGAAAAGATCACTATGTCGTCCAGGTAGCAAAGACATGTGTGCCCTTTGAGCCCTCTGAGAACAGTGTCCATCTTCCTTTCGAAAGTCGCAGGCGCATTGCAAGAACACCGAAGGGCATTACATTAAATTCATATAATCCATCTGGGGTCACAAAAGCTGTTTTGGAATGGTCAGCTTCGGCCATCGGCACCTGCCAGTATCCAGAGCGCAGATCCAGCGAAGAGAACTCGGCACCTTGAAGGCAATCGAGAGCGTCATCTATTCGTGGTAGGGGATAAACATCCTTGCGTGTGATCTTGTTGAGTCGGCGGTAGTCTACGCAAAATCTGATTGAGCCATCCTTTTTCCGCACTAGTACTACCGGTGAAACCCAAGGGCTTTGTGAGTGCCGAATCACGACGTGCTGAGTTATGACGTTGCGTTCAGCTGGGGAAACTCGGTATGGACGCTGGCGCAGTGGAGCATGGTGACCGGTGTCAATGTGGTGTACAACCGTCGACGTTCGCCCCAATAAAGGTTGATCGACGTCGAATGAGGTGCGAAAACGATCAAGCAGTTTAATGAGCTGATTCCGCAGTGCTTGCGTCAGCTCCTTATGAACGCAGTGCAAGAAAACGTCGTTGCGAAGTGATGCGGGTTCGGCGACAGAAGTGATAGCATCAATAGTCAGTGGGGTCTCGTCGAAAGGTGCTAACATGAAGATAGCATCGAAAGTGTCGAGATACCCAACGCATTCACCACATAATATAGCTGCAGGGCAGGGGAACGGATTGCACACGCAAACAGCACCGGAACAATCAACAAGCGTGATAACGGCAAACTTAACGAGAACGTTACGGCGGCGAGCACATTCGTCGGACGGCGAAAACAAGGCAGTCGAACTGAGGGCAGAGTCACCGCAGATGGACACTGAGGCAACAGAAAAAGGAGAAATGACGACGTCAGCAGCGGCAATCACTTTGGCAGACGGGCGAGGTGTATCGACGGTCACGGCACTGAACGGGGACAAGGCGAGTTGTGGACGAGCACATTCGATAACTGCACGATGCAGAGAAAGGAAACCCCAACCTAAAATGACTTCATGCGACGCATGCGAAAGAACAAGTTCGACTATATAGAGTTCGTCTTGGATCTAAATGCGGGCCGTGCACGTGGCTGAAGGCTTGAGGTGCTGCGAGCTGGCTGTACGTAGTGAAATGTCAAGAAGCAGAGTCGTCACTTTCTTCGGCTTACGGCCCTGTACGTAACTAATCACAGAAACAGCAGCTCCAGTATCTACAAAAGCATTAGTCGGTACGCCACCTACAAACGCAACAATCTCGTTAGCGGGGGGAAAATGAGGGCTTGAAATCTTCGATGGCGACGCACCTCTTGCCTCGGGAATTGCGGCTGCTAGTTTTCCTCCTGGACACGGTCGGAACGCCCAAGCGTCGGCGGAATGAGCGCCGGCGTGGAGACAGAGATCGACTAGTGTTATAGGTGGCTCGACGTGAGTACGAGCCGGGTGCGTCAGGCGGTGCATGGTGCACTGGCTGCTCTTTAAAGTGGCCGTAGGTCTGCATCGCTGGCTCTTGGTTAAAGTAGCCGCCGGTCGGAGCGCTGTCGCGCAAATAGGATGCACGGCGGTTACAGAGGCGCACCACATGTCCTGGGATGCCGCAAAAGTAGCAAATCGGCCGGTTATTCGTAGTACGCCAGGGGTTCACAGGTGCCCTGGGAGGCGAGAAGTGTGCACGAACGGGACGTACAGGACGTGGTCGCGTGTAGTAAGTGGCGACTTGGCTGGCTGAAGGAGCTGTTGGTTGTGCAGGCGGTCGTACAACAGCTTCAGCATACGTCAGGGGTGCTTAAGAATACGTCACTGGTGCTTCAGCAGACGTCAGTGGTGCAGCAACGTGCGTTGGCGAAGCGGAGGGTGGGAGAGCCTCGGCGACCTGCCTCTGGATAACATGACGAAGCAACTGGTCGAGCGAGATTGGAGGCTCAGCAACCGAGGCATCAAGAGAAAGCTGTCGAGCAACTTCCTCACGGATGTATTGCTGAATTTGTGGCAGCAAGGCGGTATAGTCGGAGCCACTAGGCCTCTGCTCCAACGCTGAGAGGTCTGCCGTTTGTGTACTAGGGCGACGAGTGGATACGCGCTGCTTACGCAGCTCATCAAAACTTTGGCGAAGTTCGATTACTTCATTGACTGTAGTGGAGCACACCGGCAGCACATCACAGATGTGGGGATGGGGGCGGCTCCGGCTGGCGCAGGGCCAGCTTGCGAGGGTCCGGCGTCCTCATTCATTGCGGAGCCCGAAGGTAGCGTACGGCTGCGGAGCTCCAGGACGCTCAAGGGGTCTACCCAGCACCTCCACCAAATGTAACGAGGTGTAATCAAAGACAAGACGTTAACAGGACATGCTCACTATATTAGAACCATCTGAGCTCAGAACAACACCAACGTCAACATCGTCTTCCCGATGAGTCAGAGCTGCTGCCGGTGTGCTCCACTACAATATATATATATATATTAGAAACGAATTGCACACTTGCGAAAATCGCACGTTTATTATTGTTCAACTATTCGGCCACTGCCGGAACGTTGAACAATAATAAACGTGCGATTTTCGCAAGTGTGCAATTCGTTTCTAATCTACTTTAGAACCTAACACACAGAACTTCTTCCCCCAATTATATATATATATATATATATATATATATATATATAGTGACGACGACTGGCCTCACCAGCATCATCATTGAGATGGTTGCTCGTGGTTGCTGCTGCCGTGCTTGGTCTCACGCACCCAACTGACTGCTCTGCCCGTTCGCCTGCGCCTTCGTACACCCCCTCCCCTCGCCCCCGGTTTGTGACGGTACCTTGCGGATGTTGCGAAGCGCTGGTTTCTTAATCATGAAGCCGACCTTACTACGTGGCCCATCTTGAAGACCGACCTCACACAAGTTTTCGATCAGCTAGCGGTACGAAAGCTTCGTGCCGAGCAAGGTCTGCCCACACGAGCTCCACAAAATGGAGAGAATGGCCTCGGAGGGTACGCCAGTGAGCGGCGAATGCATGATGACCCTCCAAGATGTTTTGGTTGTGGCGGCGCTGGTCAGCTG
Source organism: Hyalomma asiaticum (assembly GCA_013339685.2). Taxonomy (NCBI): domain Eukaryota; kingdom Metazoa; phylum Arthropoda; class Arachnida; order Ixodida; family Ixodidae; genus Hyalomma; species Hyalomma asiaticum. The sequence continues at coordinate 1,136,789 of CM023481.1, read as the reverse complement.
GTGCGTTATCGCCGGGATCACACGCCCCCATTCGGGAACGTCCGCCGAGTGCCTTCTGTGCCTTCCAGCTTTTAGTCCTCGTCATTTTACGCCGATCGCTAACCGTGCCTACCCGCCGCTCACCGTCGCCACGTCGTCGCTCGCTTTCTCCGATACGTCGCCATTCTTAACCCACCGAGCAGGAAAGCAGATGGCCGACGAGGCAGGAAATGCGTCCACGTTTGCAAAGTACAAGTCCTTGTCCTTCTCCGGCCAGCGTCATTGAAGTTTCTGTCTTAGGCGTCGTCGTACAAGCACTTGTAGATACAGGTGCTGCCGTATCTATAATTTCCGCTGAGTCGTGCAGTCCGAAAGATTGTGATGCCGTTAACCGACCTATCTCTTCAAAAGGCGAACGCTGAAAACTCTCGCTGCCTGTACTGCTTGAGTCGTCCTTCGTACTGCCCTCGTGTTCCGATGACGTTATACTAGGTTGGGACTTCCTCGCACCTAATCATGCGGTAATTGACTGCCGCTGCGCGGAACTTCAGCTTTCTGGGCTTCCCGACGTTTTGAATGCTGCATGTCTCCCTCCTTGCGATAAAGCGTTTGTGTCCAACGACACCGGCATTGCTCCGTATTCTTGTATGTGTCGTGTGCCGCTATTGCTCATAGAGTGGTCCTGATGCTCTTTACACATGATGACCCCAATGTTTGAGCAGTTTGAGAGCACAAAGTTATGGACACAAAGATATCACTTATGACCACAAAGTTTACACTTTCTCAAGTGCTCTCCCCTTAAAGAATCTCTAGGCCGCACAATCTTCGAAGCGGCTATGTTGCGGCATTTAGAAGGCTGCTGCTACTCGCTGAATGGCTGCCTTAAAGGAACAGCGGCATTTTCAACCCTCGTGGTTGTTACTGTTTTCACACTAGAATATGGTTCATCTAACGGGTAAGTGAACTTCCTGAAGTAATTGAAACTTTTATCTTCAGTTTCGCTATGAGTGCCGAAATTTTGGTAAGATTAAGATTACGTAACATTGAAGCCAGGAGATCTAACGCAGTCGGCAAGTCCTCTCCAAGAGCGCCGTGAAAAGAGAGCCCCGCATTTGGGAGCGAAGGGAGTTGAGGGAGAACGTGAAAGCTTTGTATGGTGCTGATAATATCTCCGTTTTCACTACATCGTTTTGAAAACTTTTTGGGCCGTATGTATATAAGTGGGAGGCGCGCAGTCCGTTTCAAGTGTTGTCAATACTAGCGCGAGAGGTGGGTGAGGATCCCTTTAAATGAGCGAGAGCCGTCACTTAGGAAAAGTCAACGACGGTTCCTTTAGACAAAAGGAGACGCTAACACGTGAACTTTCCCGCACAGCGCCCGCTACGTAAAGCTAGGTCTTTCAAGATCGAGCGTAATCTATTGGGGCACCCCATGATCCACGTAAAGGCGAACCTCCGAACAAAGCGCCCCCCTCAAAGAGAGGTCCTTCAAGACGAACTAGGCCTTTGGAGCCGCTAAATAAGCCCAGATGTATTCATGGACGAACTGTAGCTTCTAGCTGAGGGTCCCAATCAGCGGTGGCGAATGAGCACATCAATGAACCTGTGTCGGGGGAAGACGGGTAGGTCAGACTTGCTTAGTGGGTTCACTTGCTCATTCAGCGCTCGTCGAATGAGCGAGCAGTGAATTTTGAGGCGCTCAATGAAGGGAGAGAACCGACTGCGTCAATGAGGAGGAGGATGCGAAACAGGACAACAAATTCACGCATCTCCACGAAGTGAACCAAGACGAGTGAGCGAAGCACTGGAGGTCGGTGTTAACGTAAATCACCGGCGACATTGCCCACTCATGCACGTAAATGAGTGACAACGCGTGAGTACATTTACACACGCGTTGTCATTTACGCTCCTGGTCTTAATGAGGTTCCTGCGCTCCCACGTCGTAGATCGTGCAGAGTTCCAGATTACTTTTCGTTAATGCGCGCACTGCGAATCCTCATGGCCCAACTACGCACAAGAGAAATCCCACACGGGCACTACATTGCAGGTCAAGATCCAGTGCTTATATATACGGCGGGTGAACGGTTGTGCAGAACGAGCAGTCGTGCTGTCAATCAAGAAACTCGCTAGCAGGCGCTGCCTGCGTCAGCATTTTCTCTCGCGGGCTAGGGCGCGTCCTCGTTCCTTGCGAGCTGTTAAAGCGTTCATCGCAGAAGGAGCGTTTCCATAGTCAACGCGCGCCGTTCGCTCTCTCTCACCAAAGCCCCTCTACTTCGTAAAAGTACCGCCATCTACTCTCCCCTCAGCGACCTCCTCTCCTATTCGTGTAGTCTTTTTCGCTCCTGATAGCGGCGCCCTCTCGAATACGCCACGAGCTTTCGTTTAACTTTCAAGCCTGTAGCGTGCCGCCGCTGCCACATTAGCCACAGCCTCTCCTGTCCAGCCGTGGGCGTGTGCCATGCCTTGCATACGCCTGGATGCAATGATTCGCTATTCTGCGTTAATTTTAGCAGCAGGAGTGGGTGTGCTCAACATCCAATTTACTTAATCAAATATCACGTTAAAATAGCTGTCGCAAGCCATGCGCAATTTGTCGTTTACGTTTTCTTTCGGAGCGTAGTGTTTCCTTGTGTATCTGGCGCGGATGTACATAACTAGGTTTACTTGAAAAGGGTTGAAATGAAATTCTCTAAAGAAGGCATGGTATTTTTTGCATGAGCACGAAATACTAAAATCGCAGCTGTGGTGTCAAGCCACGACGTTTGCGAAGGAATAGTTCCCATGCGTATAAACTATCTCGATCACCTATACCTACAGCAACACCAAACAATGCCCATGGAGGTGCTCGCTCAAAACTTCATGAAGTTCACACGTTACCTCTCCTCTGCCTGCCCAATGACTTTTGCACGCAGTACGCCGTTCTGGGATCTTTGCCCTTTGCGGCGCAGTTTGCACCCGTTGTCGTGAGGCTTTGCATGCCTGCGGGGTGTTGGCGATGTAATTGATCAATATCTTTCTTACACACGGAGACTATTTATAATTGCTGGAAGGCCGAGCGGGTGCGTTGTGAATGTAGAAGTCGACGAACGCATTCATGTCACTACTACTGCCGAAATTACCGCTCGCTGTTGGAGAGGGTGTCGCCCATTTCAAGGGATGTATTCTCTAAACACACTCCACAGCGTGACCTCGATGCTATGAAAAATTCCGGTACTTTGTTATAGGCAATGTCATACAGCTTCTTTTTTTCCAAGTGCCAGCAGTTCATTCCAAAATAAGCACACGCGGCGTGCAGGCTTTGAAGAAACGGGCTGCGCTTCTGTGGAGCCAGACTTTGCGACGATCTTCATTTTCTTCTCTGCGCGGAATGGCAAAAGCTTTTTCCCTTGAGTGTCACAGTTATGGAAGTCTAAGGCACAGCAACCCGGCATCGCGACAAAACGAACCAGACGTACACTTGCACTCCGCATGTCGTGCACTTGCGTCCGGTGAATGCACAGCACAGTGGCACTTCGGCGCGTCCAACAAGGCGCCGAGTGGCGGAGAAAACAAAATATCAAAAAAGGCGCGCGCGCTACCTCGTGACCACAGCCGCCCTATCGGAGGCGAGGAGAGGAGGAAGCGGCGTTGTTTAAGCGAAGGCAGTACTTTTCCGTAGGTAGAGGGGCTTTATCTGGACGAATGGATGCTGTGAGCGTCCCCTTTGTAACGGCGCGGTGACATGTGTGCCACCAGGCTAGTTAAAAAAATTTCAGAACTCTTCATTTTTTCCCCTGTTTTTTTAAGTTGCCCTCATGCCTTTTACATCTACTTCAATTAAATCTATTATACTACAGCTAAAACGTAAATTAATATCCCAGTTCTCTGCCCCTTATGGCAGAAACTCCTTCTTTTCCCTATAAATATTTTTGTCCCTTCTCTCTGGTTTTCTACCACCAGTATTCTAACCGTCTCTTACTGATTTCAATCGCAGGAATGTTCAGCTTTCCACTGTTCTCCCTAAAACCCAAGGCTCCATATAGGGTAGTGACCAAACGTACACCTGGGTGGATATTTCCGCCTTCGATCGAAACATGTTCCGTCGTTTCCCTATCTTCCTCACAGCACGTGCATTTTTCTTCCTCTTTACTGAATTTCGCTTCATAACTATGCGTTCTGAGGCAGCCCAATCTCGCTTCAATCAGCAAAGCGCTTCCTCTTGAATTATCATAAAATGCCTTCCTCTTTATTTAGTTTTTGCCCTTTCGGTAGTTATTCAGACTCGGTTTTTTTTTTCATCGCTGCCATCCAGTAAACCTTGGCGGAGAACATTCTACGCTCTTTGTTGTCAGTTCTCTTAGTGCCGTATAATTACTGGTGAGCCTCCTAGTTCTTTTTCTGCACTGCGTGTCAAAGCTCTTTCTATATAAATAACGGAACACCTTCACTGCCCACCTGCTCTCTTTCATATTCCTTAGCCACTCTTCAAACCTTATTTTGCCCTGGGCTTCCCTTGCCTCAAAACTCGCCCATCCCATATCGCCCTTTACAGCCTCATTTGTCGTCTTGCCGTGAGAACCCAACGCGAGGCGTCCCAAAGTTCTTTGATTCACCTCCATTCCTGATTGTATCTCTGGCCTCATGCACACCACTGAGTTCCCAAATGTAAGCCCCGGTACCATTACCCCTTTCCACAGACCCCTAGGCGCCTCGTACCTATTGTATCCCCATAACGCTCTGTGTTTCGTTAGTGCAGCATTTCGGTTTCCTTTTGCCGCAAAGGCATTTTCTTTTACCTCCGTGTATCTATCACCTTCATTTACCCATACCCCAAATACTTGTATTCGCTTAGTCGCGGTATTTATTGGTCATGTGCGGACACTGCCTGGTCGTTGGGACCATTGAATACCATATAATCCCCATTTTGTTACCCTAAATGCTAGTCCTAGAGCATCGCCTTCCTTTCCGCATATATTCACAATCCGTTGCATGTCATCTCGACTGTCCGCGAATAAGACAATATCGTCAGCATAAAATAAACCCGGAAGGATCTGCTCAATCGTCACGCCGCCCTGTTTGTGTGTCGGATTGAAACAAATGTTGCTATCTCCTAGCGATTTTTCCATTCTAACCACGTAAAGCATGGTTTTCTCAAGCGTCATCTCAACCGCGCCCCCAAAGCTGTAAAACAACTGGCCTACCAGGCAATAGTCAGACCGAAACTTGAATATGCATCCGCCATATGGAATCCTCACCAAACATATCTCATCAACGCACTCGAAGCCGTTCAAAACCGCGCCACAAGGTTCATTCATTCTAATTATTCATACGACGCAAGCATATCATACTTAAAAAAATTGAATTTTCTTCCTCTTTGTACCCGCCGGCGCACTGCAGCCCTTTCGCTTTTCCACAAGTTCTATCACACCTCGCTTAATCAACCACCCTATATCCTCCCAGCAGCCAGGACATCTCATCGTACACGACACACTTTTCAAGTGGGCCGCCCTCGCATGCGCACTACTACCTTTTCCGCCTCATTCTTTTGCCATGCCGCTACAGAATGGAACCTGCCCCACCAAATCGGTGCCATCACTTGCCCGTGTGCGTGTACGGAGAGTGTCACGGCGCACTTTTCGCAATGAAAGCGCTATTTTATTTGTTACTTTGTATTGTTTTGGTATATAGGTATTTGTGCTGACGTAATTAACACATCACCCCATGTACTCATCTGTATTTTTTTTTCTCTTCGGTGTTCAGTTATGTATTATGCAAATGTATAGCGCATGTATCTTTTCTCTTTTCTATTTTTTGTATTTTCAGTTATGTTTATACAAATTACGTACTAATGTATTCCCACCCCTTATGTAATACCCCTACCAAGGGGCCTTTAAGGTAATAAAGTGAAGTGAAGTGAATAACAGCGGCGACAAAGGACATCCCTGCCTCAGCCCCTTGCAAATATCAATCTTCTTTATGCTACTGATTCCGTCCGATTCTATGCAGACTGTATTTCTCGATATAACTCCCTCAAAAGCTGTACACAATCTTCGCCTATGCCCATTCCTTCCAATATTTCCCACAATATTTCCTGATTAACATTGTCATACGCCCCAGTGATGTCTAGAAAAACCACATACAAGGACCTGCTTTCTATTTTGTTGTTGTTGTTGTTTTGTGGGGTTTAACGTCCCAAAACCAGCTCTGATTATGACAGACGCCGTAGTGGAGGGCTCCGGAAATTTCGACCACCTGGGGTTCTTTAACGTGCACTGACATGCTTTCTATTTTAGATATTTCTATACACTGAGTAAGAACGAATAAGTTATTTTATAACCGCCTGTCTACTCGATATCCAATCTGAAGTTCTCCCAAAATATTGTTACGTTCTGCCCACCCTTCTATTTTTAATTTTACTGCTTCCATAGCCATCCGATATAGTACCGATGTAATGGTTAGCGGTCTACACGAGCGAATGTTATTCTTTTCCTCCTGGCCTTTATATATTAAGTTCATTCTGCTTTTTCGCCAACTATCCGTCATTTGCCTCTCCTGTAAGCATTTTTCTCTCTACGGCTTTCGATAGTGATTCTTTAGTGTTCTGTCCTAATTCGAGAGACTCTCACGATACCGCAGCGCCCCTTGCGGCCTCCCCTGTAATCACACGGCTACGCCCGTGGCCTCCGCGATCGGCTTCGGCAGAGCGCCGTTGCTCCGGCCGTCCCATTCTGCACTTGCGGAGTGTAATTCCGCTACCGTCTCAAGGCGCCACTACATGGCGGCTTTAGCGGAAGGCTCGCGGCGCGCTCGCCTGTGCAGCACTGCTTGTGAGTTGTCAGGTCCGTCGTGTTTTTAAATGCGAAGCATTTCTTAGTGAACTTCGGCGACCTTGAGCGTCTCTATCTATCTATCTATCTATCTATCTATCTATCTATCTATCTATCTATCTATCTATCTATCTAGCCGCCTACGATTTTGTGCTCTCCTGGCCGTTTGGCTAATGGGATGTTTATGAAAATTGGTATGCCACAACATGACTGCATGATGAACATAAATGACAGGTCAAAACATGAAAATCATGATACGCATGTCATGAGCAGCATGATTTACATACCACGGTCTTGGTGCTCTCCTGGCCGTTTCCCTAATGGATTGTATGCGAAAATTGGTATGGCACAACACGACTGCCCAACGAACATAAATGGCTGGTCATTACATGACAATTTTGATATGCATGTCATGAGCGGCATGATTTACATGTCACGGTCTTGATGCTCTCCTGGTCGTTTCGTTAACGGGATGTATACGAAATTGGTATGCCACAACACGACTGCATGACCAACATAAGTGACAGATCACATGAAAAGCATGGCATGCATGTCATGAGCGGCATGATTTACATGTCACGGTCTTGATGCTCTCCTGGCCGCTTCGTTAATGGGATGTGTCCGCAAATTGGTATGCCACAACATGACTGCATGGCGAACATAAATGACCGGTCATAACATGAAAATCGTGACATGCATGTCATGAGCGGCATGATTTGCATGCCACGCGTTTCGTTAATGTGATGTATACGAAAATTGGTATGCCGTAACATGACTGCACAACGAACGTAAATGACAGGTCGTAACATGAAAATCATCACATGCATGTCATGAGCGGCATGATTTACATGCTATGGTCTTGGTGCTCTCCTGACCGTTTCTTTAATGGGATGTTTGCGAAAACTGGTATGCCAGAACATGACTGCATGATGAACAAAAATGACAGGTTATAACATGAAAAGCATGCCACGCATGCCATGGGCGGCATGATTTACATGCCACACGTTTCGTTAATGCCATGTACACCAAAAGTGTTATGGCACAACGCGACTGCATGACGAACGTAAATGACAGGTCATAACGTTAGAATCATGACATGCGTGTATGAGCGGCATGGTTTATATGCTACAGTCATGGTACTCTTGCGGCCGTTTTATTAACTTCATATGTACCAAACTCTGTATAGCGAGACAACAACGCAAATCCATTTTACGTTCCTGATGCGTGCTTCGCATTTCCTTGATTCCCACTGCACGTGGGATCTGCCAATTTTTTTTTCTTTTTTTACACTTGGTTGGCTACTAGTGATTTTCATTTGCCACCAACAACGATTTCTATATTACACATATGCGGTAGATTTTGCTGATCTACATAATATTTTTTAGGATCCCGGGAACTAAAGATTTCGTAACGGATATTGAGGAGCTGTTCACATCCCTGGAAGGGATGCTTCGGTAGTGCGCACAAGTCAACTTGCCTTATTCCCTTTGAAGTACATTGAAAACTCCACCATTTTAAGTGCATTACCCTAATGCTGTAACGACTGAGTGGCATCAGTGCACCGACTTTGTTTTTTTTTTATTTGAGGAACTGACCGCCAATATGCAGAACTAAAGGCTTGTTTATACAGACAGCAATTAATCCAGAGCACTGAAAAAGAGCTTGGGGGCACTTGCTGCCACCCGTGACTCAAAGCGGATGATTACAGCATTCATTCATTCAGCAGCGCGTTTGTGACGTATTCCGCGCTGAGGCTCCCCCGCATATTGCTAGAACGCCAGTCAAAGACCTTAGGCGGCCCCGCCACGGTGGTCTAGTGGCTAAGGTACTCGGCTGCTGATCCGAGGGTCGCGGGATCGAATCCCGGCCGCGGCGGCTGCATTTCGATGGAGGCGAAATGTTGAGGCCCGTGTGCTGTGCGATGTCAGTGCACGTTAAAGAACCCCAGGTGGTCGAAATTTCCGGAGCCCTCCACTACGGCGTCTCTCATAATCAGAACTGGTTTTGGGACGTAAAACCCCACAAAACAACAACAAAGACCTTAGGCGATATGCTTCTTATCCGAACGCGAAAGCCCCCTTCGATACCCATCCGAACACCGAAACTACGCGCTTCTGCGCATGAGAGGCACGCCGCCGGTCAACTGTGAAGGCTTGTCAACAAGATCACCCAGTTTCAAAGAACAAAGCGGAAGCACGTCGCCCCTAGTGAAAGTATTCCCACTTTGCACATTATTTCAGTGGTTTGCTGTCGCATTGGTTGCTTCGCCCTTCTAGTGAACCTCTATACGTGATGGATCGGCGTTCATTACAGTAAAATGTGAATCTTTCAATACTCTCTTAATGCGGAAGCTCACTTGGCGTCATACAATTACCAAATAGGAAAATGTCTAATGTTCTAGAAGTTATTAGCTATCGCCTAATGGACGCAAAGGCGAAAGTTCTATCGCTTGACGTTGGAGTTTGAACCCTCGACCTGGTGTTCGAGTGGCGAATTCCGTGCGTTCTAGATACGTGTATGCCCTACAGTCTACTGTACCTTTCAATATGACATTGCAACGCGTGTGGCGCATACAGGTATATGCCTGGCTGAGGAATGTGAATACATTTTATTATAGTTCATCGCGATGTAAATGGCAAGCATGTTATATTGTTGATTTCATGACCTATCAATCATGTTAGCCGTTCATTCGTTCCTTATTTCGATGCAATATGGATTGATGCCAACTCAAGGTGACCGGATGTGTCGTTTTTTTTTATTTTCGTACCACGGCCATGCCTCCGGTCACTTTCATTAGAGCGCATGAACGCGTTATAGCTCTCGTCCTAACATATCTATGCTTCCCGAAGCTTGTTTCACGAACCTTGCATCATCAAGCCCAAAGTGCGAGCACTGCTGTAAAAGAAGAAAACGGTTTCTCGAAGTAGAATGTTCGTCTACAATCTTTAGAGATTGTTTCTGGAAGGCAGCGACTGGGATTACTTTGTTCATACACAAATCAAAAACAATATGCACGCCCATTTTAACAGCCGCGTAAAGGTTTACAAATCCAGACCCGCTATTCAACTCTACTTTTCTTCCGAAAAACATCACTACTGTTTGTTTCTATTCTTTTTTTCTCATGTGTGTACATATCTAACTCCGCAACGATAATGTCCCTTTGCGTCCGCTGCATTTTGTCATCCTTAGGGGTGTCGTCCATTTAAGACAGCGGGAGCGAACGAAATTTGTGCCGGAAGGATAAAAAGGACGGGCACGGAACAGAAGGGGATGTCGTAATTCACGCTCGTTGCAAGTAAATGGGATACTTACCGCTGTCGGCACCCAAATGAAACCATACTGCTAGGCCGTCGTCGTTCCCGGAAGCCGACATTATATTTTCTCTCCATTTATTGTTGCAAAGCGGCAACATGAACCGTTCAGTACTACGAGAAAGAACGGCCGCACCATATAAAGAATCGAAAAAGAAAAGTTCTTTAGCAGCAGGGAGGTTAACAACACTGACGACCCGCCTTCGCTCTCCGTTAGGAATATCGAAATTGCGAGGAGTCACTCAAGGGTTCCAAGATAACAGTGTGCCTTGCCATCCGATGAGCAACGATACAGAAGTGCCTGCCTTAGATGCTCGTGAACTATATGGCGATGGAATAACTGAAGCATGAAGATATATATACATGTGTTACATTTGCGTATTAGCTCGTCAAAGTGGTTTCGAATGTGGCCTTCAAAAATGCAAAATAAGAAAATAAAAATGAACAGGGCTATATGCCTGATCATTCACGTTTCGCAACAGCGCGCAAATTAACACGTTTCTCTGAATAAAGTAGGCTTCGCCAGCCTGAGGTCCGTTCTTCTTACAAATCACGTCATCAATGAAGAGCCAACTTGCTTTGTTGCACTGCTTCTTCGTCATCGAAATTTAGTAATGTTGTCCTCTTTGAAAGCTCATGTTTTCTTTTGGCACTGAGCAGCACAGGACAAAAGACCCCTGTGCGTGCTTACGTTTTTAGCATCTTACGCTATTTGGGCTAGTCAAGCTAGTTAGAAAGCCTCTCCCTTCTGCTTTTTCTTTCCTGATATAAAACAATACAACTAAGCTCTGCACTAGCATCGGCGTACAAAAATATTTTTCTTGACTCTGTCTCACCTGCACCATTAGGCTCCTTTATATTTTAAGATATATCTTAGTTTCGCCAAAGTTCACTTCATAAACGTGCTCCCGATTTCAACGTGAGGATTTATATTGGGAAGCACTGTCAACACACTTATTTTCCCCTCCCACAGTTCATCCTGTGCACAGTTATACTTTTGCGCAAAGCGCTTTCTGTATAGCGAAATACAGGGTGTAAACACCGCTTTTGGAATCTTGCCCAACCTCTCAAAACGTATGCCGTCCGCTTCGCGTCTTTCAAGTGGTAGTGGTAAGCTCTGTATTCCTAACTGACGGTTGTAATTGCCTTAGTTATATATGATGAAATCTGAACAGTTAAGTATCCGTGACAATTCAACACCATTCCTGAAGGCGACACTGAAATGACTGAGGCCGTAGGCTTAGTGAATAGCTGCCAAAATATCAAGACATAAATTAGACAGGTTCCTTAAGTTGATTGCCTATAGCTGGGGCCACCTGACAGCGACAAACAGCGGTAAACGATATCCGGTATCTGCTACGCCATTGCGTATACCGGGCTAAGGGCATACTAGCACTCCTTATTAGCGTCGTTGCATCTTGGCAAAGGCAGGAATCCCCCATATGCTAATAGGCGCTTGAGGTTGCGCTTCATCACAGTTGAGTTCATCAACGTGAGAACCCTTCGGCCTCATGCGTCACACGCTAAGCGAGTTCTGCCATTCAAGGCTAAATCAACCAGCGTTCTTCGCATTATCATAGGTATGCCTTAAAAAATTTCGACATGTTTGTCGAAAATTGAAATGAGCTCTACTCGTATGGTTTTGTTACCAAAAAAGTTCCGCCATTATATGAGTTTCTTGTTTTGTTTCAACTGGGTTAAAGAGCGTGAAACCCGATTTCATTTCAAAGAATATCATGCTCTGCAATCGCTCAAAGTATTTTTATTGCAACATAAATGTGCGATGTCACTGTAAAAATAATCAAATCTTCAATTACGCGAATATTTCTTACGCTATTGGCACAAGCAAAGTTGAATAAAATTGTAATGTTTGCCATTTCTTTTGAGGAATGTTAATAAAGTCATAGGGGCAATATAGGCTGCGTACCGGTGGCCTGCTAAACGTAGTACAAAGGAAAAAATATTTGGGAGAAGGAAGTCCTAGCAGGTGTTCTGAAAAAAAAAAGAACCCTGCTTGAAGTTCTTTTATTCTAGAAAAAGCTGCGCTGGGTAAGGCTTATAAAAAGCCACCTTGGCTGCCATGCTACAAATATGCATAATCCGTAATTAGACAGTTATACGTGTCCGCTTGGCATGCGCAATGTTACGCGAGACTATCAGTTTTTAAAAGCAAAAATGATTTCTTTTCAGTTTTTTTTATCTGCACCGTTATATCAATGACACAACTCCTTTGAGCAATGAATGTCGATCGGCAGCTAAAGCTCGCTCACCTGAGAAGCACACGGCAGACTAGACATCATCTTGAATGCACACACACGAAAAAACGGCGTCATCATTGAAGTTTGATTGCAAATATACATACGCTACAAGCGATGTGGCTATCTAGAGTTTGTTGTGTGCCAGATGGGCCGTCCAGTCGCCGTAAATGCACGACCACGTGATGTCACTTCCACCGCGAATTTTTTAAAGCGTACAACGTACATTTTATTATGTATATAAACGTTCACTCACATTTATTATGCGAGCACACAAACACATTACTTATGTTATTCAGGCAACGCATTGTTAAAGACTGACGAATTACAGTTACTAATTTTATTTCTGCTGTCAGAAAAACACCTAGTGCCCTGCTCATAGGTACCATGAGACTGCCTTAACACAGCGCAGGTGACTGATTGACTTCTGGGGTTTACGTCTCAATACAATGATAATATTATGAGAGACACTGTAGTGGATGGCTGTGGAAATTTCCAACACCTGGGGTTGAAACACCGCACACAAAAGCCAGGTGAAGGACAGCCTCGCATTGAGAACAGAAAGTTTAGCCTACAGCAAACGACGACGTTTTGAGCTGTGTTTAAACTGTTGAACTGTGGCCTTTCATTTAGAAATTAATAAATGATTCATCCTTTTGTGAAAAGGTATCCCAAGCCACTGTACCTGATTATATGTTTATTTATTCTATGCTAGCACGCTTAGAGTCTGCTATTTTATTGCTAGAGTTGCAGAGTTTAGCTCCTAATCCTACAATGTGCGGGAGTGGTGCTTTCTCTCTCTCTGTCCTATCGTATTTCACACCTGTTATCACCCCCCCTACAGGATACCACACCAGACGCGGACGGGGTTAATGTGGCTGCCGTTCCTTCCTTCTTTCACTGTCTCTCTCTCCGTATACGCTACCAAAGCAAATGACTATATACGGGTATATGCATTACTTGTTACGCTAAAAACATGAGCGCCCTAACGCCATACGTTCGCTAAAAAAAATAACGCACGTTACGTCTGCCGCTACCGCATGCCAAAAAATTTTAATCAGTGCGGCTTCGCTGCGGGAACGTGCAGGAACGAATTTATAAATCTTGCATTGATATTTAACATACCACCTCTAGCTGGTGTGGTCAACTGGGGTGGGAAACAAGGATTTTATCCAGAACACTGATTTAAGGAGGATATTTTGCACAGGTATGCCGTACTATACGAATATTATTGTTACATAACTTGCTTTAGCTGTTACACCTGATGGATTGTAACTCCGTGTCACATGTTGAAGTCATTTATTTCTCAGTGTGCCACGAAACACAAAATGTGATGTCATCAAGTCTCTCTGTATGGACGCTGGGCTCTCAGCAAATTGACATTAATTTTGACAGCACACTACTACTAGCAATGTGTGTGCGCACATTTTGTAGCGATAACGAAATGCTTAAATTGCATTGTTCCGAAAGCAGAAAAAAATGCTTGTGCACCTTCAATGTTCTTTTTCACACTGCAACGTGCATTATTACCGCAAAGATTGCGCGAGTGTGTTTTGTGAGCGTGTTCATGTTGTACTCCGTTCGCAGTGTTGTGCTCAACCGGAAAAGAGACTACCTACCTGGGTGTGGCTAAATGCTAATGAAAACGTTCGCCGGTATGCGAAATTGACTTGAGGAGGAGGGGGGAAGGGAGGATAAGCGCTAAGAACCGATGGCCATTCACGTCATTCTCACTCCTTCTCACCCTCAGTTCTCTTTCGCACCGCCTTGCTATAATATACAATGCATGGCCATGGTACATATCAAGTTTATGTGTTGCATAAACTACACTACACAAGGCTGTGCCGTGCTTTAACCTCTCTCACCGTTCTTATTTTCCTCATCGCTGTCACGTCACTCGTTCTCACTTTCCTTTCCCACCCCTTGTTATATTATGCTATGCATGGCTATGCTATGCTAAGAGCTGCTTGGTACTACATACTCGTTTTCTCTGTCGCATTACTGTCCTTACGTCGTACTGGGCTGAAGGTATGATCACAAGAGAATTAAAAAAATGCGCATGAATGGCGCACGTTGGACATTCCATGGATGAAGTACACGTGCAATTGTTTCCTGCGCGGTCTACCCCTGGTTTAAACAGCTAGGCTGTTGAAAACGCCAGCAAGGTTGGGAACTCGAGCGCAGAGGGGTGGGAAACGCATATCCTTCACCTATGCCCAGCAGCAACCTAGCCGGTTTGCGTGTCTGAAGATAGGCGTTTTGAGTAGCGTGATTAAATGTGGAACACGAGAAAGCGACGGCGCGATTGGGACCACCAGCTGCACGCGCACGCACTACACTCGCACAAACACCTTCGTTTTGGCATTACATAGACACACACATCTGGTGAAGAGGTCGCTCCACTGCACGTTCTCCAGATGACACATTGCAGCCGCCGCGGTGGTAAAGTAGTTAGGGTGAATGGCTACTGACACAAGATACACGGGCTCGATCTCGCCCATCTGTAATAATAATGTATTTACAAATGGTTGAATCTGTGTAAGTCATATTTGTCGGTACCTATTTTGAAAGTAAAAAAAATCGCCTAAAATGCTACGAGAAATACAACGTGAAGACACAGCGTGAACTGGTAATGGATTAAATTATCGAAACAACGAGCCAAATATCTTATATGAGGTTAAAAACAACAACTACGCGTTCACGTATGTACCTAACCTGTGAGGTGGCCTTCTCGTTCCTACAACAGCAAAATAATAATAATAATAATAATAATAATAATAATAATAATAATAATAATAATAAAACTTCTGGTGTTTCACATCCTAAAACCATATGAATGTGAGAGTCGCTGTAGTGGAGGGCGCTGCGAATTATCAAATTGTGACCACCTGTCGTTCTTCATCGGGCACTGAAATCCCACAGTGCCCGGGAACATCTAGGATTTCATCTCCATCGAAACGCAGCCGGGAATCGTTCCCGCGACCGACGGGTGAGCAGCCGAGTGTCATGGCCACTAGACCACCGCGACACGGTTTCTTATTACATATCAACTATTCAGTTTCATGGTTCAAAGGCTCTATCGACGGCGCACCAACGCAACCTTAAACGATTCAGCAGACTGAGCGGGCGTCCTGTGTTGCCACTCCGTCAGTACGGTGATGGTTCCCGTAGCGGTAGCTTAGCGCCTGGGATGCTGGCCAGCTATGCTTGAGGCTGCTTGATTGAATCCTGGAAGCGGCGGGCGCATATCGATGGGCGCGAAACGCAAAAATGACAAAGAAAACGCGGACTTAGATTTAGGTGCAGGTTAAAAACCCCAAGTGGCAAAAATTACTCCGAAGCCCTCCAGCGAGCCTTCCCTACTGTTGTATCGTGGTTTTGTCATTTCAAACACGATCAATCGGTATTGTTAGTGTGGTGATCGTGCCCCCGCCCGCTCTTAACGGTGGCAGGATTATCAGTTATCACACACGTGCGGAAGGCGAACCGAATTCTCACGTACAATTTTTCGCCTCTGAGCGGTCTGCTTGTGTCACCTTGGCTCCGTAGCATATGGCTGCCGCGGGATCTGTATGTTAACTTTTGCCCCGTCACTACCTCACAACTGTTAGAAGTGGGAGACACAGCGCCGTTTTCAGTCTCCGTTCGCCAGTTAGTTTCTTTTTTTTTAGAATGAAAACCTCATTAAACTCAGTGTAAACGAACACTGCATGATCAATAGCCAGAATGCTCACCAGTGTAATTGGCAGAATCGCCGGCCTGTCACGAACAGTAAAGTACGGGCCTGTCGTGAGGTGTCTTGTGTTTTTATTATCTTTGACGTGACCAAATAGAGATAGTATGATAACAAGCTGCGTTTACGCACCAACAACGCCTACCATGCTGCGATTCCAGACGCTTTATGTTCCTCGAAATGTCTTTTATTAACAGTAAAATTAGTACACTGCCAACGCAAAAGTGAGTCAAGTAATCCCGGCCGCCGCGGCTGCATTTCGATGGAAGCAAAATGTTTAGGCCCGTGTACTGTTGCGATGGCAGTGCACGTTAAACGATCAAACATCGTCGAAATTTACAGCGTCTCACATAAATATATCGTGGTTTTCGGACATAAAACCCCAGAAATAAATCTAGTGAATGACGTACCATTTTTTTAAAAACACAAAATAACTCCCACATTTAGGAAAAAAATCTCCCTTACACATTCCCTGTTTTGTTTATAAACGTAAGAAGTCAGTTTGTCGAGGGAAACTCCTTCTATCCCACGTTATAAATGCTTCGGCACGGTACGTGGTGGAGGCATTTACAAAATCCATCCATTATCCGGAAATGTGAAGCCGCACGCAGCCCGATACTTTCTAAGCGATTATTTCTCTTTCTTTCTGAGATGCATTATTTTTCTTCAGCTGTCACAACATCTATTGATTTCCTCGCGTGTTTCTCATAAATGCAGCACCACTGGGAAAGGAATCAACGCTGTTCCCTCCGCTTCTCGGAAGCCGGCATACGGCGCAAATACCTGTGCCATTTGATAGATTTCAACTTACTCCATTCAACCTCTTGAGTCTCGGATGAAAAAAAAATAGTGTTCTTGGTCAAGCAGGGAGACTATTAATTTTAGTGATTTAGCACCCCAAAACAACTTTATGTACCTAACAGAAAACGAAACGCAGGAGACCACACGGCCGATCAGTGCGCCTTTTAAATGGAGTGTAGTAACTGTTGTCACGTGGTCGCGATACACGCAGCACTCAAGATGAAGCACGCAGGATTCAAGGTGATGTCAGGTGAACTGTTTATTGGGCGCACTTGTGCCCAGCAAAACAAAGCCAATGACAATGCACAGCAATAGCGGCGAGAACAGTCGTCGGTCGACGGAAAGACTGACAAACGGCGTAATGCGTCGGGTTTTATACACACGTCATAAGGCGTTCTCGCATTATCTCTGGAATTCCAGAAGTCATCCAAATGTGAGCGTCAGGCATGCAAAGTTTCAAGAACCGTGAACAGGGTTCCCGAAGTGAGGTGCAAGATAAACGCGACCTGCGTTGCGCGTAACAATAAGTGATAACGGCGTTGCCCGCAGACTATCAAAACAAGCGCGCGTGTCAGAGGAAAGTGATAACGGCGTTCTCTTTAAACAAGCGAAAACAACCGCTCGTGTCACTATAATAAAAACGAAAAAAATTCAAGCCAGATACACGCTGCGAAAACTGTGGTCAAAGGTGTAGACTACGGTGGATCTAACGGGTGCGTGCCCACTCACCCCCACCCCTAACTTGCCGAAGGGGGGCAATGACCTTTCCGGTAAAGGTCATTCCCCCTACAAGAGAGGAGACTTAACGACAAAGCATAGCTGAAGAGGGCACGGGGTATTTGGAGCGTTACAAGTAAAAATAGGTGAACAAGTTCATGCGAAAACAAAAGAAAAGGAATTCGTTTAAAGAAACTTCGTTCCTGACAACCACCATTATCACGCCAGCAGTTGATCGCAGAAATGCACCAATCGCATTTCTGCAACACGTAGGCATGCAGCACCACGCATGCTTTCTCGAGCCGTCGTCGGCTATTACGCTGGCCAAAAACAGCACCCATCTATGTGAAAACTCCGGAAATTGGTTTGATTAGTAAGCAAATGAGCTGTGCAAAAGCACAGGAACAATCAAGACCGACAGAGGGGAGCGCTCACGCGGAGGACGCGTCGTGCACTCCATGAACGTGCTCGCTTTTGCGACGTCTACAGTGCAGCATGAGGCAGCTTCGTGGCAAGACGGCATCTGGAATCGGCGTAGCTGGACAGATTATAGTGCCTCTTAGCAGTGAACAAACACCGCAAGAGTTTTGAAAAACACGACATGACACAGAAAACAAACAAAAACAAAACCAGGCACTAGGCTTGCGTTGGGGTGGTTTGCAGGATTAGCAGAAAGTAAAAGTGGGAGACCCTTGTCGCGTGACGTACGCTGCTTGGCGAGTTCAGCGCGCAGTCGGCCTCCATTGATGGGCGAAAAGGGCTGGCCGAAGATCAGGAAGCTTCACCATCCCGCCGGTGCTAAGAGAGGTCTAATTAGGGGCATATAGTTGTCGCACAACCATATACTACAGTAACGATTGCTGATTCGTAAGCTTCCTAATGCCTCTGATACGCTACTGTTTTGCACTGCCGTTAGGCTCAAAATGAATATCCCACAAGCGGAAAAATTTTGATCCGAAGTGTCTGGCTGCAGCGCGCCTAATAGTGAGATTAACAACGGCAGGTGTGTACTGCTATTGTGTTACACTTATCATATATTATAAATTAAGTGGGAAGCCGGCCTTTAGGCGACGACACATATATTACGTCCCAGGTAATTATTGAAAGAGAAGAAGATAAACAAATGGCACACAATCATTTATGAGCTTTATGAGCCATGATCAAGGGATGACCTCTGTTGAAGAGCTAGGTTACTAATGAACGCAGTAGTTCGCGTATATATATATCAATGTTTATGGAGAGAGAGAGGTGTGGAGGGTGTCAAGTTCAATGAATTAATGCGCTTCAATACATTAAATGCGAGAGGGATATTTTTGGGCGGGGCGAGAAATTCACTGCTGGAGTAATTGTCCCTAAAACAAGCCCCGATTCCGCAGACAGCGAATCAGGGGAAACATGAGCGTATTTAAGCGGGGGGTATTGGGGAACACAGGGTTCTAGTCGCTTGCCTGACATCCCATAGACGCCGATCATCCTATCCCTTCTAGAAGTTGTTAGCCTGGCTTTGTACCGGCTGGCCGCCTAGCCTTAGCTGTACCTTAGCTGTTTCGTCTAGTTGAGACGTGCGCTTACTGTCTGCAACGTAGGCATCGGGACTTCGGCTCGAGTAAGCTCAACCTGCTCGAGTTTGCCATCCAAGCACTAGCTCCCCGGAAACATCAGGGCTGCAACTCCGTCGACGTCGAAGCTCTGCCAGAACTACGGACTTCTCGCACCAGACTGCCGTGGACCCTTCAACGCTGCTGGTCACCACCACGTATGCCGTCCCATGTTTATACTCTTCAACTCTCTGCCTGAACTTTCATAGCTTTTGTAGATTACACTCCCACATTGTTCTCATGGCCCTACTTACAGCTCGTTACTTGTTTTTTTTTATTTTTCTTAGTTGTTTGCTATTTACGCGTGGTGATATCTTGTCAAGCTCTTCCATCGCTCTTAAGTGCATAATTGTTAGTTGAGTGAAGTTTTGTTTACGTTGTATTCCTTGCGCTGCCCTATCGCTATAGATTAAATTTTGTTGTTTTGTTTTCCAAACCACGACTCCGATCCTTTCACTGCGTCTGCTTGCGTACGGAACGACCGAAATTCCTATCATTCCCTTCACCGACTTCGCGCCGGTGACGCTTGAACGTCGGCCCTGTAACATATAATATGGTCATGAGGTGGGTTTATTATTAGCTTATGCACACAATATCTCGCAGTTCGTTTTTGAAGCGCTCTCTTCGAGAGAGCTTGTCACCCGTCACTGCACACTTGCACTGTCACGCCAAGGAGAGCGAGCTTTCTTTTTCAGGAAATTGAATGAATATAGGGTGGGACCCTCAGTTTGCACACCTGTAGTCCCTAAAGCAGCTACAACGCCCAGCGCCGCGGATCACGATTCGCTGGTCTCGTGGGCTGCACGTCACGCAGCATAGCCTTGCAGGATTTAGATAGAGAGAATGGAAGAGTAACCAGAAGCTGAAAAACACAGCGTTACGTGAAATAACGTCCGGATCGCTCCGTATCCAAGCCACTTGCATGTAGACAGGTGGGTTCGATGGACAATACGAAGCGCATGTGCCGACCTGAAATTGACGGGGTTGTAGCGCGCGATTGCGTCGACATGCACGCGACGCGCAACCGCAGCAGTCCCGTTGGCTGGTAGTGCACCATGTTGCGCGAGATGACATCGGGTAGCTTTTCCCCGCGTGCGACACATGGGTCGAGGTGCTGCTGCTGTATGTGGCGTTCGATGATGAGACGAATGTCTTCTTGTCAAGGGGACATCGAAAGCTAACGGCAGGTGTGTGCTTGCTGCGAGATCGTCGGCTATTTCGTCGCCGGGCACACTGTACTAAGGGGAAGCCGCCACCCTTCCCGTGAAAGCCACTGAAGGTGGCGTTCGACCTCTCCCTTCGATTCTTTCCTTTCACTCCCTTCCTTGTATGAGTGTTTCAGTTGAGGTGCCCTCAGTCAGGAGACAGTTTCCGGGCACTCCGGGGTCCGTGCCGAAGTTCCTCTCGGAAGAATCTGTCGCACAGTAGCGCAGTCCGCGAAGGGGTTTGAAGCATTGCGTCCTAGTGTGTACATACATAAATAGCTCCCCTCTGCACTTCCCTCTCTCCCTCCCACTCCACCCTCTGTACTCTCAGCTGCTTGAGCTGAGGAGTTACAGCGGTCACCAGTAATACCTTCCCATATCTCCCAGCTCTCGCGCGTATCTTTCGCGAAAAAAAATTGGCCGCGTATCTCCGTTCTTCGCTGCAAATGTCGTCCAAAGACGATAACCTTCTACCGGCCGTACTACATGAGTCCCGGTTCGCGTGTTTCTATTTCCCCGAGGAGTTGCGCAAGCGAGAGGGAAAACGAAGAGACGCGAGGAGAGAAAGGGACCGGCCGGAGTGGCTGGCGGCCGTTCCGCTGCCTTCCGTTCGGCACGAGCGTGAGATAAGGGCGCCATCTGGCCATGGTTTCGGGAAACGCAAGAAGCTTGCCTAGTACGCAGGACTGCGTAGGAAACGTCCGCTTTTGCGCATCCTAACAAGAACTAGGGTCTTTAGAATTACGCATCTATGTATTTTCTACTAAAGGAACACACCGTCTAATACTTAAGTTTCGATGTTGCGCCTCAGATATGCGTAATATTTGCTTTTTGGCCGACTGCGTTGAGAAGTATGAAGGTGGCCATCAGTTCAAGCTGGGTGGTCGTTGAGGAAGGGGTTCACCTTTCGCAGCAGGACAGACACACACACCCACACACAGACACAGACCAAATTTTCTGCGTTGAAGTATCCCAAGAAAGAATATCGTCTATAAAAAATATGCAGTTCGTTCGGGGGCTTCGGCATTATCTAGCTCTCAAGAAGGGGAGAAACTGTCTTCTTTATCGCGTCCAGCGGGAAGCAGAGGAAGCGAGCTGGAAATGGTTCTCCGAATGCTCGCTCACAGAAACCGGGCACAAGGGTAGGGGAAAAGTGTGTGACGCTCGCTGGAGGGAAACGGTAACCGGTTTTGTAATGTTTAGTAGCGCCGCTTTCGACAAGCGTGAGAATTGATACGCAAAACGTTGATATCTTTTTCACACAGGGTGCCACCGCTAAAAAACAATTTTGAAATCTATATTTTATCTAAAATCTTCAGTTTGAGGCGCTGCTTGGTAAAACTAGTGAGTACAAGTCATTACAAGGCACCGTATGATTCTACTAATGTTTAGTCTTCCTAGTGAATTAACATGTGCATGACGAGAAATGCGAATTTTTACCGACCCGGCAAGCAGAAAAATTAGATAAATTAACTACGCGCGTTTACATTCCCTAATAAGAAAGAGGAAATTTTCATAGGATTTGAAGGAAGGGCTTCTGGCTTTGTCATTTAAAATTTCAGACCTTCCACCTAAACAGTTTCTTCAACTCTTCAGTACTGCGTGACGATGTAGAGCAGTGAATTGCCAAATTAAACTAATAATAACTGGCGATATGTTCATCAGAACACAACGCAACTTCTTGCAGATGATAAGTAGACCACAGCCTAGAAAACTAACATATAGTGTAGTTCTACGTTGAAAAACAATAATGCTATTCAATTATAAACTTCTATTGGTTTGGACATTTTCTTTGGAGACGGTATATGTTCCCGATTGCTTTACACGCAATATGACTTCATAGAATTCTTACATGATATTGTTACGCGCTATTACGCACTGTTAGCGACGCATCGTGCCGAGCCCGGCTAGAGGAATGCACCGAGAAGACGGTGAAGAGGACGATCAGAGCAGCGCTCGTGCTGATGCTCTGCCATCTTGTCTTGTATATATTGTGTAAATATAATTTCTATACTACTCTGGTTATTGTTATCACCGTGGCATTTTTTGGTGGAGGTGCTGGATACCCACACAGTACAACGGAGCTTCGCAGCGGCCGGCGCTTGGCTTTCTGCACAATGACGGAAGAGGAATCGGCGCCCACCAAGGCGGCTGCAAGAACAACAGTCGTCCTCGCTCAGCTACGTTCTACAGAACCAGGCACATTCTACGGGACTGACAATGTCGACATTGAAGACTGGCTGCCCATGTACGAGCGCGCAAGTAAGAACAATCACTGGGAGGAGACGATCATGTTGGCGAATATCTTATGTTACCTGAAGGGAACCGATGAACAAATCTCAAAATACGATTTAGAACAGGGAATGTTGCAGGAGCCAACGTTTCGACAAGCGGACTTGTCTTCGTCAGGGCGGCAACTGCCTCCTCCAGCGTTCGTTTATGTTCGCCTTTGCACACTCTCCCCAGTCCTCAGAAAGAGAGGAGAAGAAGAGCAGCACGTGCGAACAATAACAAAAAAAAGGGAGGGGGGGTTGGGTGCAGGGGTAGTTGGGTGAAAGGTGTTAGCGTGACTAATATAAATGGCAAGAGCGAAAGCTTTCAAAGAATCCGCTCCTTGTACATATCTTGCAAATGCATTGTGTGCGCAGCACTAGAAAGCAGGATGAAAAAAGTAACACACGCTCGGAACAGAAGTTGCTGCTATGGCATGTGTCGCCCCCCCCCCCCACGCACCACCTGCCCCGCACCAACAATGCATTTCACCGAAAGCCTGTGGCTAAAAATGTAACTTGCATAATTCTTGCATTCTTTCACCATACAGAATACTTCGGGCAGGGACTTTGTGAAGAGAACTGAGACGAAATGAATTAATCATTTTATTGCCTCATCAATAACGATTCCATGTGTTCTCGAGAAACCGCATTGAAGTGCATACTTTGCTGCGTGAAATCACAGTAAGTCATGATTTTAGCTATGACAAAGCATCAAAGCACCTTTTATTGGCTAAAGAAATCGATACAGATCGGTTGCGTTTTGTGCATCAAAATACACAATGTTAACGAAAATGTAGGTAGACTTCTTTTCTTATTCAATTTTACGCATTACCTTGTCACCATTAGAGTGAAAAATATGTCCACTCACGAGTGCCTTGTTGACACGAATACTTCCGTTGCTTAGCAAAACTACCCGCATTGAGTCGCCCGTGATAGTTACTGAAGGCTAGAAACATTGGTTCCAGCAATGACTCCTATTGAGTCAAAAACTGAGGGATTGAATTTTTACATTAACAACATGGAGCTTGCATATATATATATATATATATATATATATATACAATAGTTTCGTCAAGGAGAAACACAATGCGTTAGCTTGTATATCACGTCAAGTGTGCCATGCGCTATGCTACGTAGCAGTGGTCGTGTTAGTAAAGTGTAATATCACACACATTGGCAAACACTGCGCCATGTGTGGTGGTGAGGTGGACACATTTCTTCGTGGTTGCATTACAGGTATAAGCAGACACGTATACTACGCATTGCCTCTTTTATGTGTATTTATTCACCTTTGATGTGCCGTGAGAAGAGTCAGTGTCCCTATTAGCGACAACAAAACACATACTTTTTTTTCAGTTTAGTATTACGAACTGGCCTCCGTATTGTCTTCATGGCAATCTCCAACTTTGACAGGCGGGAAAGCCATACACATCGATGGCTCCCTAATATTTTGTGCATTATACTCGGTCTGCATAAATATGGACGCTAAACTAACCAGACATACCTGTCCTCTGTCTATTTTTTTTAAATTTTTACCCACACCCGACATATTAGGTGCCTTTCCTTCTCCTCACCAACCAGCAGGTTTAGAAAAATGCTGCTCACGCCTCTCAGTGAGGTCACCGCCAATCAATACTTATATAGTTCAACTGAACGACACACAGTGGCAGCACTAGCCAAATTCGAAAGACACCGCCAAGTTCGAAGCATCCAGAGCTGCGTAGTCACCTGTGCCATATTTCAGTTACTTATGAAAGCAAGAAAATAAAAGCATTTGAATTATTTAAATGTGAGTACGTTTACATGCGGTATTTATGTGGAAACGTTATAATTGAAGAAGTTGAAAATTATTACATTACGGATGCTTTTCGTAAGCATAAGGAACTAAGGTCCTCTCTGTGATAATTCTGTTCCTCGGCAAAACGGTTGGCTGGGATGCCTCAACAACCACCGCTTTCCGGGTTCATACAGAAATTTGCAAAGTTGAGCACGCATCTCCGGTAGAGTGCACGTCTGTATGACGATCCCTTGAAGAGTGTGACACTGATTTCACATTCGTCATACGTATTTGACGGAAGCCAAGCAGTGTGCAAGCCGGAATAATAACATTCTCAGTGTTATTGCCGCTGAATAGAGCGTATACATAGCACGGCACCGTGAAGGTGGTAAATGGAAGGGGTTGTTGGACCAATTTCAAGCCAAATGTTTTCTTATGAAGGCCACACGCTTATCCACTCTACTAAGTTATGCATAATATATAAGACGCCGAAGAAAATAAGACGCAGAAAACGTGGACACGTGAGCGGAGCAGCCGACGGAAAAAACGTCATTGGAAATACCGGGTATCTGAGTTTCCACGCCTAACTTTTTTGAACGATGAACATTCCTTGAAGGCACTTAGAAACGCAGTAAAGACGACTGCACAAGAAAAAGAAACAGACAGGACGGGCGCCTACATCAAGATAAAGTTTATTTTCAGATATCCGCCCGCCTTAACCCATGCACGATATATGTTAAAACACCGAAACGTGCCCACGCTTAGACATCTTAACTAAAACTCGAAAACTACAACAGATAGAACAATTTCTTGCGCACGAGCAGTGAAAGATGCAGGCGACAACGAATCACGCCTGGCATGCATATTTGTGCGGATATTCCACATCACAGAAAAAAAAAATATTGGGAAAAAACGCCACTTCACTGGTTTGTAGGTAATAGAAAGCCGACTAACACATGAAAAATGAATTTCTGCGGACATAAATGCCCTTAACAATTTTCCTAGTTAGCTTGTCGCGGTGCAAGAAAAGAACGAAGTTTTGATTGAGTTGGGTATTGCACCCGTATTTCTGACAATGCGTCGCGAGGTTTGAGTAGAGGGCACCTTTGAGGGAACCGTGATACTCGATCTCTGGGCGTATTATTAAGGGAGGGGCCATTTTATACCTTATGCAGCCCTCAACGTGAAAATTAGATGTGATGGAGGACGTTGCCTATACCGAACATGAAATGCCTTCTATGTATGCCCTTTATGGTAGGCTACGATACCTGCATCGACATCCTATTAAGTAGGCGTCTTTGCAGAGCTGGGGAAATATGTGTTATACCGTTGAAAAGCCGAAGTATTTGTTCTGCTAAACCTATTGATGATATACACGTTTACCACCACAATAAAACAAGGACGTAGGAGGAAGAAACGACACTAGCTTAATGTTCCGAGCACGTAGCTACATGTAGCCAAAAAGGTTTGTGCAGAACACAGAAACAATACACTCATCCACATAGCGGGGCAACCACGTGTAAAGCATAACTCCGACCGATTCAAATAGTGTAACCGATGTATCACTGATAGAATCATTGCCTTTCACCTTTATATGGTACGCCTTACTCAGTTCGAGTGCAGCCTGATCCTGGCTTCTCCCTAGTATCTTGATCTGCTGAAATCGCAGTACGAAGGCGCAGGTTTTTTAGTGCGCAGGCAAGTGGGTTAGATTGTCTTTATTTTATTTCGGCTCATGCCCCTTCGTTCTAGCATTGACGCCCCGTCTGCCTTATGTAGGACTTGCCACACGTAATGGGGATTTCATATACAACTCCTGTAGTGCATTCGCCATACTGCTGGTCATGTTTTTTACCTGAACATTGCTTTCGTATAGGTTTCCTGGAGGTGCGAGGGCAGAGTCGCGGTGACATGAAAATCACCGCGAAGAGAAGGCGTTGCCGCACGTGCCCGCCACCTTCCTTAGGTTATGAGTGACCTTGTGAAGATAAAGTACCAGTTCAGGCCTTAAGGTCGTAGTGGTGGTCCTCACTCTTGTTTTCTCTTTGAAACTTTGAGCTGCTGCAGTAGGGTTCCCACCACTGGCGTAATCATCGAGTCAGGGAAACCTGCCGTCTTAAGACGAAATATCTGATTGTCAAATGCAACGTGCATCCTGTGCACACGCGACTTCTCCCTCTGACTCTCTCTCTCTCTCTCTCTCTCTCTGTTTTTGGGTACATGTAGCCACGTGCTCGGGACATTAAACTAGTTACAGTTACAGCCTCTGTTGCCTTTTCTTTCTATCGTAGGGTTAAACATGTACAGGAGGAACCAACTAGTCCAATTTTACGTTCTTCTGAAACCTATAGAAAAATCACTATCAAAAACTATACTTTCTCGTTTCCTAAAAAGTGAAGAAGTGTGCGGTTTCATTCGTACTATTGCCAGTCATAGGAAGAAGCAATTCAGGACAGTTTCCATAACACCATTGCTAACGATCGGCCACTTTCATGTGCTCAATAGACTTGGCAGCCATTGTGACAGCATTATACGGGCCTTTAACATTCCTAAATGAAACGATTCTTAGCGATTTCGTAGCACTCAGAAGTTAATTTCTCAAGGAATGTCATCGATGTTTGCAGTCGATGGAGCCATTCATTCTCCTGACCCCTCCCCCCCTGTTTGTCAATCTTGCTGCTCATTTACCTATACTGGATCATCACTCTGTATCGACGCTCTCGATGCTGCCGTTAATGGCTCGGAAGGCGCTTTATAATAAAGTTCTTAAAGAAATTAAAATAAGAGTTATCGGCTGTGTACGGCCTCTGCCACACAATGGTGCCGAAGAATAAAACATTTTGTGCACAAACTTATCATTTCGTTACATCGACGGCGCGAATGAAAGGAGCACCATATGCTCACTTGCACATGCTTCAATTTAAAGACAAGTAAGATCATTCATTCTCTGATGTCATCGGGCTCCCGCTTTCTTTGCTGCTATGGCAGCGGTCAACATAGGCCTTTGCAAGAAGTTTCCGTGCCCCTTTTCCGTAATCAGACTCTGGGATGTTGTCGAGAAACTCAAGACCACCGTGCAGGTGCTTGTGGTAGGCCAAGCGATCTGAAAGGATACAAACACACGAGGAGTAATTATAGGCGGCTATTGCTAGCGTCAGTACAGTTCTTAAAGGCCACGCATATTCGTGGGTAAAACGCAACAACTAGCGCTGATATAACAGCACATTTAAAAAATAAACCTTGCTGAAAGGTACCGACTCATGGTATGAGAGCAAAAACACATCTTTCGCAGTTATTTCCTCGTAATTATTGTTATCAAAAGCAAGAATAATGTCAACGGTATCATCACTTCGTTAATGTTAACTCTAGGCTGAGTCGCCATTGCCACACTGTATGAGAATGCAGTCTACACATACGTTTAAAAATGGCATTATTCTTTCACACGTCATGATGGCTAGGTGGTAAGGCTCTTGGTGTATGTTTGCTTCACTTAGAGCCAGTACATTTTGCTATTTTGTGCTAAACGCCTTAACGTCTTTCACGTCTTCACTGTGAGGCATCACTTTTATTTTTTACATTCATACGATTGAGCAATATATTGGATCTCCCTCTGGTCAGAAAAATCAAGTTTACTGGACAGTTGTTTGTGTGAGGCCATCTAAGTGGCCATGAGGTAGGAGATATGCGAAGCGGAATCAGTAGGAGTTGCAGAAGGTACACGAACCTAAACAAACAGTGTTACTTCACAAACATAGGCACAACAGTGGCATTCCTAAGCATCTGGATGACCACTGAACTGGAACACAAATGTATTGTTTTAAAATGTTAGCTGTTTCCATGAGCCTGACATAAATGTGTATTTATTTTCTATCACAACGGGCATTCGGACAAGGACAAACACTGGGGAGAAATGGCGGCAAGCATTTGTAATCGGGGCTTGCTTTTGTTTAACCTCCATGGTCTTCGCTGTACCAGTGCGCGCTACAATACATGATGGCTCCACATCAGCTAGTCCGGTCGCAAACCTTGCTATAATTCTGAATATTTAATTCATGTGGATTGCATACAACCGAAAGATATCGTCGGTACATCGCAAGTTGCAGTATTTACTGAAAATAATTTTATAAGGTTAATTCGTACAACCATTGATGAAATAGTAAAAAGCGACAGTTTATGGTAACGAAATAAGCTGTTTATTAAGTTGGAATAGGGCTGGAATCCAGGTTATAAAAGGAATCTAAAATCATGAAAGCACTCTGGCTCATAGAGAAAATGCGTGCGCTGCACGCTTCGCGAACACTTCGCAGATGCGTTGATAAGCGCATTAGCCGCTTGCAAACAAACTTGCATAGCTACCGGGGGCGTTTTCCCCAACTCAGAGTATTTCTTCAGGAACTCAGTAGCACGAGTAGAAATGGCGGGCGCTTGGCTCGTTTTTGCAACGCTGCAGAAATGTCTACGAGCCGCTGTTCGATTCAGCGGGAGTGGGCGAGTCACTTTTGAAACTGTTCAGCAACGTCGATTCCAAGCGATGGTGTGAAAAATTTGTAGACATGTCCCTTAAATCCTTCATTGCGAATAACGGACGTATAGATCTTTCTCATCAATTCGTCAAATAATGCTGCATAGTAAAGATCATTGCATACTTACCGGCGACGACTTGCTTCAGCCGCTCCGCTTCTCGCTGCTGTTCCAATGGATCCGTGAGGCAGCGCCAGTGCACAACAAATGCCCGTGCTGCCTCTCCGTACTGCGCGTGTGGAATCCCGGCGACGACCACGTGTCGCACCTCGGGGTCGGCAGCCAGCAGCTCTTCCAATTCGGCTGGATATACCTGCTGGTCCATGCACTTTATGAGCTCCTTGAACCGACCACACAAAAATATGCACCCGTCGGCAGTGTAGTAGCCCTTGTCCCCTGCGGTACGAGATTCGTCAATGGGAGTTGACACCAGTTCCACATAAAAAATAGTGGTCTGGTTTATATAAGCGACCTAAATCTGTGCTTATCGCCGTGAAAGTGTGGCAATTTATGTCGGGGCGCGACTGATTAACAAGGTGTTTGTCGCGTATGCGCCTGCGCATGGAGAAAGAAGGTGCTTAAAAGCCTGGGTGATTCAATAGGTCGGTTACAAGACGAAGTCCGGCGACGGTGTGTACTTGTGTTAAGAATTCATAGGCTTTTACGTACCAAAACCGGCTGTGATTATTAGACACGCCCCGTAGTAACTAATGCTGGTGCGGAGTAATGGTGCCGAGTAATTTTGACCACCTAGGATACTTTAAGCTGCACCTAAACATAAGTGCAGGGGAGTTTTCTGCATTTCGCCTCCGTCCAAATGCGGCAGTCGTGGCCGAGGTTCAATCATGAGCCCTTGAGCTTCGCAAGGGAGCACGCTACCTGCTAAGCTACCACGGCGAGTGTGTGTGTGTGTGTGTGTATGTATGTATGTATGTATGTATGTATGTATGTATGTATGTATGTATGTATGTACAACCTTTTTCCGTAATGTTACCAGACGGAGTTCATTAGGAAATGCGTTTAACATTGAAATCATTCGTGCAGCACCCTTTCGAAATTCTCTCCCTTGCAGCCTATACACAGCTTCCAACGTTTATTGAGGTCTTGGAAACAGTTGGAAAACGCTTCTTGTGGCAGGATCCTTTACCGTGGAGTCTTGAATGGCCTCCATGCTCCCATTCCGGCCGACCTTTTAGGGCTCCCTTCACACGAGGAAACAGGAAAAAAACTCATGGCGAGCAGTGAGGCGAGTGGGGCGGATGGGGAAGTACAGTAATGCTGTGCTTGGCGAGAAATTTGGTCACGCTGAGAGCAGTGTGCGGCCTTGCGTTATTGCGAAGGCGGCTCAAATGCCCAGATGCCCATAAATCACGGTGACGGCGTCGTAGTGCATCAGGCATGTGTTGGAGCACGCGGATATAAAGCCCCCGATTCACCGTCAGCCCTTGTGGAACGAACTCGTGGTGTATTACACATCTGGCATCGAAAAAAAGACTACCCGCATCGTCTTTATTGTGGCCTTCTGTCGCCTCACCTTTCTCAATGCCGGAGAGCTTGTGGACCGCAATTCGGCGCCCTGCCTCTTTGTTAGTGAATCGTGTTGAAAACACCACGTGTTGTCTTCAGCAATCATGCTGTCGACGAATACAGCATCCTTCTTGGCCTCGGAGAGCAAATCGGCGATCACTGATGCCCGCTTGTCCTTCTGGCTCTGCGTGAGGTAGTGCGGCACAAGTCTGGCACTCATGCTTCGTTTCCCCTAGTCCTCACGCAAAATTTGGTGGCATGTTGTCTTACTAACTTACTAATGTCGAGAGCATCCGATGGCGTGCGGACTGTAATGGAGCGGTCTTGCTATACGATCTCCCTGATCCGAGCCACGTTGTCTTCATTCCGTGAGGTTGCAGGGTCCCCCTCCCTTGTGCCGTCTTCCACCGACGTTCTCCCCAAAACGAACCTATTGTGCCACTCGAAAACTCGCGCCCGCGATAATGTCTCGTTGCCGTAAGAGTCCCAAAGGAGCTCATACGTCTGTGTGGCTGTCTTTCCAAGCTTCAAATAGACTGTTACGTTCACACGCTGTTCGAGGTGTATATCCATCTCTACATATTCACTCACAGTAGAATGCGCTGACTAACTACTGAGAACGCATTTTTCCACATGTAGTGCCGTCTAGCGGCTGCCACAGCAATTCACATAAATAGCTCAGGTTAAGTGGAAAAGATGAGGCTCCGCATACGCACCATGATGGTTTTGGGAGACTCATTTCTAGAGAAGACAATATATCAGTCTCGAAACTTTGCGCAGTTTGTATGTATGTATGTATGTATGTATGTATGTATGTATGTATGTATGTATGTATGTATGTATGTATTATGTGCCTCTTTTTCAGTCCTTCTAATAATTTACTTTCTTTTCACAAAAGGAAACATGAACCAATTGGCCCAGTATTTAGGGTTTCCAAGTCACACCAGCACGTGTTACTTTCACAGACAAATGAACCGCGATCCCACGCACCCGCACGACTGGTAGCTTGTACTGTGCGGTCAAGCCGCCCACGTGTGAAGCAAGTAAGCATGGTATCGGCTTAACGTTTGGTACTCAAAACTGTTGAACGCAGTACCTACAAGGGCCACTTCACAGTATCACAAGTACTCTGGTCGTGTCGCTTTTATCCCAAGCCAAGTGCTGAATAAGGAGCGTGCGTGTTAGTTTACGTGTTACGACCACGAGATACGGTAGGAATCGCACCAGTGGGGTGCTTCCGTCATAATGCCGTGCTGGCTTAGTTGCTGTATCGATATAATTAACAAGTACAGAAAAAGAACGAGAAGAGAAACGACACTTCTGGCGGCTGAATCTTTTCCAGCTAAGCGAGCACCGTGCAGGTATACATGCGCGTGCACCACGTGCACGTCGTCTTCCCAGGAACGATTGCTTTCTGGGGTTTTATGTCCCAAAACCAGCTGTGATTATGGTAGACGCCGTAGTGGAGGGCTCCGGAAATTTTGACCACCTGGCCTTCTTTAACGTGCACTGACATCGCACAGTACACGGTCCTGAACATTTCGCCTCCATCGAAATGCAGCCGCCGCGGACGGGCTTCGATCCCGCGACCTTCGGATCAGCAGCCGAGTACCGTAGCCACTGGACCACCGTGGCAGGGCGTCTTCCCAGGAAGTAAGCAGTATTTAAGTGGGCCTAGTTAGTGTATCTGTATTTTTCTCTTGCGCTTTGATACGGATAACTTAAAGCAAATCATAGAAATAAAGAACCCACCGCAAATTAAGCGGTGCCAAGTTCGTAGGCATACCTGCTTACAACAACGCAGTATTAACCGCCGCGCAAAATACCACATCGTTTTACGATATATTTAGAATGTAGGTACTTTTGTATGCTGCTCCCGCAGTGTACGGTGCCCAACCGGACGCATTCTGGCTAACTTCCCTGCATTTCTGTTTCCTTCTGTCATGTTCCTCTCCTCCTCCTCTTCCTCTCTATCATGACAGCTTTTTCCAACACTCAACTGATATTGCTACCAAATTGCCTATGGTAATTCATTCATCATTTCGAATTAAACAATTCGATTCTGGTTGATTGAACACGTGGAGCCGTCAGGACCATTAACTCGAACGCTCTGCACCCTGGCCGCGACTGCTTTGGACTGACGCCAACGCCGCGAAGCGACAGATGCGCTCTGTTCGCGGCAGCTGACGATATATGGGTCACACAGCTCAATTTAAACGGTATATTTGTGCTTCGCTTCTACCTGACCGGTGCGTCGAGTGCAAAGACTTCACCGGTCCTTTTCGCCTATGTCTGCGTTTTGACATGCGCCAGGAAAGTACGTTTTCATGTGCTTATCTCGGCAATAAGAACTACAGTGCGGCACCTCACAAACTTATCAAATCCGACCTCAAAGCTGGCACTTGATAGAAATGACGCATTCGGAATCCAAAGCAAAAGCGCGATTAGGACCTTTGTAAATCATGCGTAATAAACAAATCTGCTAATTTCGTGGACTAGCGCTTGATGTTCACCTCCATTAGTTGTCGGATAGCGCGCATTGGAGGGTTCTTGCGGGTAATGCCAATCTTACTCTTTGCTTTTGGTTCACGCTGCTTTGAAGATGTAGTATCGGGGCGTCAGATCTGCATGTGTATCGAGCAAGGAAGAGTCATAAACAGGTAGCTAAGGAAGCGCTTCATTCATAGTTACCTTGCGAAACGCGTTTAGTCGCGCCTTGTCGGATAACAAAAATTGCCAGATCCTACGTGCAGTGGGAATCAATGAAATGCGAAGCACGCGTCAGGAACGTAAAATGGGTCTGCATTGTTGTCTTGCTATACCGATTTTGGTACATATCAAGTTAACGAAACGGTAGCAAGAGCACCAGGACTTTGGCATGTAAACCATGCCGCTCATGACACGCATGTCATGATTGTAATGTTATGACCTGTCATTTACGTTCGTCATGCAGTAGCGTTGTGCCATAGCAATTTTGGTATACATCCCATTAACGAAACGCATGGCATGTAAATCATGCCGCTCATAAGATGCATGTCACGATTTTCATGTTCTTAGAACGCTTGACAACAATGTTTGATGACCCATCGTCGTCAAACCTTTGTCCCGCCATACCAATTTTGGTATATATGAAGTTAACGAAACGGCCGCAAGAGCACCAAAACCATATCATGTCTATCATGCCGCTCATGGCATGCATGTCACGATTTTCATGTTATGACCTGTCATTTATGTTCGTCGTGCAGTAATGTTGTGGCATACCAATTTTCGTATACATCCCATTAACGAAAAGGCAAGGAGAGCACAAAGTCGTAGGCGGCTAAATAGATAGATAATAGATAGATAGATAGATAGATAGATAGATAGATAGATAGATAGATAGATAGATAGATAGATAGATAGATACGCTCAAAGTCACCGAAGTTCGCTAAGAAATGCTTCGTATTTAAAACTGTTTAGATAAAGACTGTGGTTGTCGATGCAATACTTCGAAAGGCATGAGCTTGTCCACATGATATGACTCGAGCCGGCACTTCGGTTCTAATGCAGCGTGAGCTAAAGGGGAGGAAGCCAGACACCAGCCTGCGATAACACTCCGACATACTCTCTTCGCCAATAATTGAAGCAAAACATGCACCGGCTCATTTCATCGTGCAACTGTAAAAACGCCACATATATACGTTTGCTCTGCTTTTCCAATATATCACTGCATTCAAGCGTCAGCCTTGAGGTCCAACATCAACTGAACGCTAACTGCCGCACGCCACTTTTCGTTGCCGAGATAAGCACACGGGAACGAACTTTTTCGGCGCGCCTCAGCTCGCGGCCATGGACGAAACGTGCCGAAACGGACCTTCCGAGTGGCTGCCCTCGACCTGCCGGTCAGGTAGAAGCGAAACAGAAATTCTGAGGTGAAGTCGAGCCACGAGCCATCATAAGCCGCCGGAAACATAGTGTCCAGCGCTCGGTGGCACTGGCGTCTCTCGCAGGCCATGGCGGCGACGATGCGCAGCGTTCGTGTTATCCGTGCTGACGGCTGTACGTACATAGTTCGCTGAATGCTATTAAAAATTGAAAAAAAAATCATTGGACAAAGAATAATCACAGTTTCGACAGAAGCGCGAAGCAATGAATGCAATAGCAATGCATGATATAATATACGAATTAAGACTAGCACGTTTAGAGGAGACCTGAAATGTAGTGATCGTAGGCTTATTTAGCAAGCATGCAGGTACGTAAAGTACCATGTGACAGTCGAGCGCCAGAGACAACGTCCCAGCAGAGCTGCGAGCTAATTCATGTTGTTTTGATGCCTTCAGGCGCGTGCTCCACACCGCGCGACCTCTCTAAGCAGCGTGCACTTTGCACCATCAGGAAACTTGGCCCAGCGCAGCGGCATCAAGCGAGCGCGCTCCTTCCGGCACTCGTAGACGCATTCGCGTGAGCGCTATGTGTCGAGTCCATTGCCGGCGTTGTAACTATATTCGAAGCGCCTGGAACGGATTAGGTCATCAAGGAACTCCTATGTTGTACCTCTGATGGGTACCGAGATAGTCCGCGCGCCAGTGATGGCCACCGTGTGAAGTCGAAAGTTGCTGCTTGAGCGAAACCATCCTCCACGACCTCGCCGCTTTTCATGCTCCTTAAAGATGGGCAGGGTGCTTCCTCTCCGCTTCGACGCAGGCCTCCCGAGCGGGATGATGTTATCGCGCGCGCCATGCGAGCAACGGAGATGGGCCGGGGCTCGTTTGCTTTCTGCTTCAGCCGCATTCGTCGCACCGCTCGCGAGCGTTTACCCGAGGGTACAAAGTGCGAAGTGTAGGGGGTTACCAATTTGGATTTTATACAAGACATTACGGCGACGGTACGGCTACGGAAAAACCCGTCGAGGCTGTCCGTGTAATTGTTATGGCATAAAATTGGTAGGGTAGGGTCATTCTTTAATGCACGAAAGTTCCTTGCTTTTATTACAACACGGTAAAATGAGATGACGCATGACTCCAATAAACGGCGTCAAATTAACGCATATCGAGGAAAATAACACGTATATGAAAATGAAAGAACAGAGAGATTCGCACCTGTACGGACGAATCCATCTTCGTAGGCGTCATCTGTTGCTTTCGGCTGATTCAGGTATGCCTTGAAGGAGGCAGGGCTTTTGGCGCAAACTTCACCCTCCTGATTTGGCCCTAGGGTTTGGCGAGTGTGGAAGTCCACCACCTGTCAATGAGCGGAGGGCGGGCACTATGTGAGAATATTATAGGATGGAATAACTATAACCCACGCGAAACGGTATTAATTTTAGCCATAATTTATTTTCGCAGGGACGAACTCCTGGTGGCTGAAAGATGGGAGATGCACTGATGCAATCACTGATACGCAGTAATGCTGCTACTAACACCGCACTTTTAATGCTTCAGCAAACGTGGGAGTATTTCCCTCGTGAATCCACGCAGCTAATAAGTCTACGAAAGTTACAAGGGACGTTCGTTTTAAACTGTTTGTATCCGACGGGCAGTAGGCGCTGGAAAGTCTTGTGAGCACAGTGCGTCCTACACACCGTCCGTCACACATTCGTTGCGAAACTTAGTCCATGAATGCAGGGCGTGAACAGATGTAACAAGGAAAGGACCCCATAGGTACAGGATGGCCCTTATCAACAAATGAATCCTCAGAAAGTGGCAACCGTCGCTGCAGTGAAAAGGAGAAGCTGTCTTCGCCTTTTGCAGTCAGCATCATTTTCGAGAAGGCCTATCGATTGAAACGTAACTATTCTAATTCTCCGCAGGTATGCGTCTAGATATCAGTTTTCAAACTACTCTTACAGTATTCATGACCTTGTTAAGTCTTTCGGACGTTTCTCTCACACTCTTAGCGAAATTTTTATCTCTCTATGCTGATCGAGTGGTTTTTTTTTCCTCTATTTAATATTTGTGCACAAATCTATCCCAACAAACTCATTTGTCACTCTTACCAAATGCCTGTTGTTTTAATAATCAGGCATACTAGCGAGCCGTATCCGTCGTCCAATTATTTTATTAATTTTCACAACCTGCCTCACAGCATTTCCTAGTCAGCCTGAACGACTAAGTGCTGCAATGTTGGCTCAAATGCTTCTGAGCTGACTAACTAGTACTCGAAAGACAAAAAATATCAGTGTTGAGGCGTTCTTTGCAAGCGCGAACCATTGTGAACGAAATACATGCGTGTAATCCGCAAGCCAAAACGAAAGGCTCCAGAACAAAAGTAACTCTAAACCGTTACCACAGCTTTGAAGTTACAAATAAACAGAACTGTTCAAATAAAGAAAACAAAAACGAGCTCGCCCATTGATTCTCGTTGGACACCGGAGAAGTGCGCTAGGAGGAGAAATCGCGTGCTTGGCGAGGCGGACGAGCCCTATCGTGCGCGTCGCGGGTATCGCTAGGAAGCAGCAGCACGTACCAGGGTAAGGCGATGGTTGTCGACAAGGCGGGCTCCTGAAGGCCCAACCACATGCACGCGATTTTCGAGCGACGGCGACAGGCGACAGCGAGAAGCTACCGGTTTCCCCGTCGCGGAGGGACATCCGTCGCCGTCGCGTCTTCTCGCTGATTTCTGGCCAGCTACAAAGAGGGAGTTTTAGCAGACCCGGTGCGGTAGTGACGGTGAAGCCGAATGTCATGGTCGGCACGCGGCTATTTCAGTAGGAAATACCTACACTAGTTGCTCGGTGAGCACGGAAATATCATCAGATGATAAAACTTCCTCGTGAAGTTCCCACGGGGTAAATTGTTTACGTGCCGACCACGACGGTACGGCATTACCGTATTTACCGTACGGTAGGCCGCCGCTGCTAAACTCCCTAAGAGCTCTTGTTGCCGAGTGATTTTGCAACAAGATGGCGGCAATCAAAACTCCCGCTTCAATTCTCATTCGCACTAGTTTCGTACTATTCGCACCCACGGCAAGAAAGAAACCGAAAAATCAACCTTTCCTTGATATCATGCACTAAAGGGGACAAAGTATTTCCGATGCTCTGCAGCCATTATTCAGATCGATTTTGACAGTGCTAAGCCGAAGTCACTGCCGCGAGCTTCGAAAGTGGTTGGACTCTTACACGCCGGATCGCGCTACACGCAGCTTTTCCCACTAGCGGCTTCTTATCTGTTCCGGATGGCAACGGCGTGTATTTGTTCTAGAACTAATGCAATAAGGTGAGAACCTTGATCTTTCTGCACGTTTCCAATATTTTTATCGGTGTGTGGCTCTACTTATTGGTACAAAGACATACCCGTGGGCCCCGAAAGGCCCGCGCGCGGACGCTGCCGGTGCGCCAACTTTCGGAGGCCATGTATACTACCTGTATGTTCTTTCTTTTTTGTATTGTCGCCTAGCCTACACGTGGTTGCTCCTGCTTGCGACGCGCCAGTGCAACACTGGCAGCTTATCGCGTCGCTTGTCGCTATCGTTAGAATATGGCGTGCATTTGTTCAGGGCTTGAGGCGCTTCGCCCTTTTTTATTTTTTATTTATAAAGTCATCTGAGCCATAAAGCACTGAAGAGAGGAGTGGTTACAATGAAGAAAGAAAAAGTGCCGTGGGCGCGAATAACAGTGTATTTCTGCTGATTTTATCATATTAGAAACGTTTCGCAAAAAGTCTTGTTAGTAATGGTTAGAACAATTGTGCGAAGGTGGTCCTAGTCCTGAGACGCGAGGGGGAAGAAACCACTGAAAGTAAGACTCAGTTTGACTCAACGCAATTCCTACTTTATTACGATGATCAACGTGGTTTGAATATAAGTTCGCAGCATAAAGCCATCGTGAAGTGTTGAATGGTGGAAAATTATATGCAACGGGAAATATAAGTGATTATGGATCGGTTAGCCATTAGAGTAAGTGTTCTATTTATTAGTAACTATTTTTCATTGGGGAATACGTGACTATTTTCCTTTGAGGTTATCTTTGGAAAGTACGAACGCAAAAGAGTTTTTCTGTACTAGGTAAGAAAAGGTGATCGGATAGCCTCACTGGGTTCTCATATTGCAGATGCATACTTAAGTTTTGAGTGCATAAGAGTCTCATAGAGTAGTAGTTTTAACGTAGATGGTAGTTTGTAATGTTATGTCCCAAGTATCTGAGCAGAGCATTAATATTTTTTATGACGTATTATACGTGAGAGGCCCAACTCATGTTATTGGTGGCGTATGTGCTGAGCTATATACAAGGCATGACGGAATCTTAGATGATAGGTGTTAGGATTAGAAGTAGCTGCGCATACAGTCAATATATTATAATTGTTCATATTTAA
This sequence comes from Hyalomma asiaticum, assembly GCA_013339685.2. NCBI lineage: Eukaryota > Metazoa > Arthropoda > Arachnida > Ixodida > Ixodidae > Hyalomma > Hyalomma asiaticum. The sequence goes on along the minus strand of CM023481.1, from coordinate 1,097,996 downwards.
TTCTTTGAGCACTTTCGCAACGATTGCCCGGTCGATGGGAAATTTTTACCGACTCTAAAGGAGCTCTGCAAACGTTGTACAACCACCTGAAGAAAACTACTCATCAGCCCGTTTCTGTCGACATTGCCTATTTACGTAACCTGGCTATTACCCCAGGACACTGCATTACATTTCAGTGGATACTAGCTCACTGCGGCATTCCGCCCAACGAAAAAGCAGACATAGCAACACGAAACGATCTTCGATATCAAAACTATGAGCGAATCTACTTCACCAAATCTGATGCTTCCCAAATGTCTAAACGATTCGCTTACGAAGAAAGAAACCGGCTATGGAAGTTACCGACACATCATCATCCTTTCCTAAACTCAGTCGACACAGATCTAAAATCAAAACTACAATCCAACATTCCTCGACACCTGGAAACTTTGTATCATCGACTTGGGCTGAACATTGCATATTCAAACGACTTACGGTACCGTTTCCATCAGGAGACAAGCCCACACTGCAGCAAATGTGGCTCTACTGAAACCGTAGAGCATATTTTGTTTGAGTGCCGAGCGTACAACGATGAGCGTGCGTCCTATGAACATTGCATACAATTACTCACACAGATCCCTTTATCACCTCACTTTGTTTTAGGCCCTCTAGCTTGCCCCACGCAACAAAGACGTGCGATCGACTCCTTGTTTACATATTTAAAATGTGTAGCCCAACTCGATAGACTTTAACTTTGTCTTCGCCGTCACCATCACTCACCCATCATGCAACGCATCCTATCACCTCACTGTGGGTTGATGCAAACGCGAAATATCTTTGGACGCAATTAGTCATTATAGCCAGAAACACAAACCCAACGTCTTTATTCTTTTTCTTTTCTTTTTGACTTGCACCTTTTCTACTCGTCTTTCTCTCCCAAAACTCCCTCCCCCCGCAGAGTAGCATGTCACCGATATTTAACGGCGACTAAATTGTCTGCCTTTCAATAAAGAGCTCTCTCTCTTCGCAACACTTAGCTATGCTATTTATATCAGTCCGTAGTACTTTAGTCCCATCAGAATTAGTAATTTCCCGGTAGATAAAAACATGAACAGTGATAACAGTGTTATCACTGTTCATGACCTTATTTTCAAAGTTACTGTATAGGTAGATTGCCAATACAGACAAGGTATAGAAGAAGACCCAACACTTCGTGAATGGAGAATCATCATCAGCACTTACAAAGAGGAAACCATTAGTGACGAAATGTTCTCTCCATTTCTGGAGGTTAGTGTGAGCATTTAGTAACTTCAGTTCAAATAGTAATGGTTTATGGAATCTCTTATGAAATGCTTTACTGAAATCCAAGAAAATGATGTCAGCGAATTGTGAGCCATCCAGGATTCGGTGCAGTTGATGAGTGAAAGAAGAAAGTGGAGTTTCGCAAGAGTATGGTTTTTGAAACCATGTCGTCCTCTAATGAACGAATTACACTCTAGGATCTTAGGGGGATTCGTGAATATTACGTGCTATAATAATTTACCACTGCTTCTAAGGGATATGGGTCGGTAACTGAGTGGTCAATTTCTGGAGCCGGATTCGTAGATAGGAACCACCTTCCCTTTTTTGCACTCCTTTGTCACTTGACATAAATCCCGAGATTGTTCGAATATTTAATATAGTGTCACAAAAATGACGAAAGTAGTTGTTTTAAGCAATATACTGGTATTAGAGTCGTAGCTAGGAGCAGAGTGAAAACGTAAATTATCAATTAGTTTCATGATTCCAGATGCACCGGCAATCACGGCATCTTTGGGGATGTACATATGTTGGCATGCATTAGGAAGTTCGATGTTAGGAGATCTTTTATGAGATGGCTTAAAAATGAATCACTAACATGTGACGCACACATGTTCTCGGCTACGCTATTGGTAGGGTTGTCTTCTAATAATGCTATATTGTTAGTGGTTTGGATGATAATTTCCCGGACATTCTAGGACTCCTTTTTTAGGGTTTCAGGTAGTGTTCTAGAAACATAGTTGGGTTTAGCATTTTTAGAGCTGTTATTTAGGTGTTTGAAGCAGATTTGTAGGCTGCCCAGGGAAATAGTGAAGGCGATGATGTCGCGCAACTATGTAGAGAACCACTTTATTGTGGTTTTTTTATCCGTTCTAGATGATTAGAGCGCTATGACGCTACAAATGACTTTGCGATTAAGATTGTATTTCTTAGTTAATTTAAGACCAGTGCATGCGAACAGGTCCAATTTATACTAAAGCCTCAAAATTTCTAACAATGTCGCCATAGAAATGGGCGAGTTCATTATTTGAGGACTTTTTCTTTTTTTTTTCTGGAAGAGCCAAATCCAGATATCGGAACTGCGCTAAATTTGAGAGGAACTTAAGGTGCACCTAGGTTTTATTTATTTCAATAACAACTGTAATCAATGTAGGCCAATTGTCGATTGTAACATGGAGTCAAAAACAGTTTCGAACACTACAAAAAGCCAAGCACTGCACCTGCTTGCATCAAAGTGTGCCAAGTCCACTCAACCGCGCCATGCTGTGAGCACACGTGACCCAAACAACTGATACAGCCGCATCCAAGCTGTTTCACTTGCGCTAATTGATTTCTTATTCTGCTTTTGGTTACGTTTTGTTAAAGGCGCTACATTTTAAATAGAGAACGACGGAGATTGCGCGACCGGAATATTCCTACACGATTTGATCCCAAACCGGAGGCTTAAAGCCAGCAACGGAGAAGCAACTTCCAAAGTGTGACAGCGGGAAAAAAAATCAAGAAGTGATCTCGTGTGCACAAGCTCAATAAAAAGCTTCAGAGAAATTCCGAGTGGTTCTAAAGGCGAAACCCTGCGTTTCCAAGACGCAGGTCCATCAGGCCCATGCAACAGACGGCGCAACCAAGAAAGACCAATTCATGATATTAATATTGTCGCAAAAGTATTGCGATATTTCTTATGCCCTGATATGCAGACCTGTTTTTTGGTATCCAATGCAAACTTAAGCAAAATGGTTCAAATTGAGTCACTATTGTAAGAGCAATCAAAGACAATATGTAAGACACCATTGGAGACACTATTGTAAGAGCCAAATCCAAACTTTGCAAATTCAAATCAAGGCAAAATTCCAATTCAACGCTGACAGTGGGGTACATGCATTTTAACTGCAACACAACTTCGAGGTATTTCAGTGGCATGAGCACACTGGGAAAAACTTGCTAGAACAGCCTCGACCGTACTTGCCGTAGGAAACAACTGCGTTTTTCTCAGTTCTGCATAATGTGGACTTGGCCCTTTAAAAAATAATGATTTGTGGGGTTTAACGTCCCAAAACCAGCTCTGATTTTAAGAGACGTCGTAGAGGAGGTCTCCCAAATTTCGACCACCTGGGGTTCTTTAACAGTGCACTGACATCGCACAGCACACGGGCCTCAACATTTCGCCTCCATCGAAATGCAGCCGCCGCAGCCGGGATTCGATCCCGCGACCCTAGATCACCGTGGCGGGGCATGGCCCTTTGAAATAAACGCCTTATTTATTGCTATAACGTTAGCTTCCCGGTGTTCTACTATGATTTTTCCGTGTTAGGTCTTTTTTGGGGGAGGAGTATAGAGCGTACAAAATAGCGAGACGTGATCGCTAACTTCCGGTAAGTATGTTATGCGGGATGCGAGGTGGGGATGAGCTGTGACAAGTATGCCGAGGGTGTTAGCTACATTAGCCCGAGTGGCTTCAGTTAGTAATTGCGTGAAACAAAAAGCGGAACGGAAATTAAGAAACTCTTCAGTCTGCTGTGAAAATTAAAACAGCGTAGAAAACCTCAATCTTGCAAGTCGTGCGGCCGCTCTTAAACGTGCTTAAAAAACAGTTTTCTTCCGATATGCCCTAAGGAAAAAGCATTTAAACAGTGTACAGAGTGCAACAGTAGCTTGGAGGCAAAATCGCCGCGTCCTTTCTTTAAAAGATTGGCAGGTTGGTTGAGGGAGGACAGTCGACAAAATACACTTTTCCCAATTTCTTTTTAACGAGAGTCATGAAGGCATTCCTTTATGAAAAGGTTTTCGATTGTGCCTGAGCAGCTAGCTGTGTCCGAGTTGTACGGTATGCGAACTGCACTGCAATGAAGATTTAGAGCTTGGCAACTTCTACAGTCTTCCTCCTGGACTCCTGAAGTGGTCGTGTATCTGCAGGTGTTTGAAAGGACACAAGGGACTGCTCTTGGCTACGGGAAAGCTTGACATAAATGACAATGAGAAGTATTTTGGGTAACTTGGCCGCGCTCACTACGACTGCCTGCTTGCCGTATCAGGAAATGAAATGAAGTCTGGAAGACTACAAAGAACCTACCGGTAAACCAGTGAAGCTCACTTTGCCTTTTCTTCCTCTGATGTGTTGGGTCTTTGACCATCAGCTACTTGTCACTTGTATTGGGCCAGTTACACAGACTGAGAAAGTAAACTACGCTAATGCATATTTTTACTGATGTATACACTTGGTAACGTACACAGAGCGTTCTCCGGACTTTCCTGGCTTAATTAACTATACGTTGTAGGAAAACGGCTGGGTAAGAATACATAATTCCGCAAGATTCATAATATATGCAGATGACACTATACTACTTTTGACCGCCAGCAACACTGCTGATGCCCTTGCTGATGCCAAATCATGCAGTAGGGAGTCATCACGGTGCGCTCAAAATTCGCTTAAAATAAACGTTACGAATTCCAAAGGCTGTATTGTTTCGACCGAAAAAAAACGAAGAATGGATGCCCAGATCTCGTTAATTTATGAAAACTCATGTGTCGAAAAAGTGACTGCTGTAAAGAGTATCGGTGTTTTATTTGAGGAACACATGTTTTGAAATAAACACGTGGAATTGATAACCGGTAGAATTGCACGGCTTTGTGGTATATCGAACAAATTCAGATACTCCTTGAGAAAAGACATGAAGCTTCTAATTTATAACATCTTATTTGCATCTCATGTAAAGAATTTCTACTTGGTGCGGCGTACGACGACCCTGGCCAATACTGGAAGACTCCACATAGTTCAGAAAAAAGCGATTCGTGCCATAATGAACGCCCCTCAATACAGTCACACTGCACCAATTTTCCAACTGTTAACCTAGTTCCTCTACCACTCTTAGACAAAACCACGCTTTTAAAATGTTATGACGTTAGCGTAGCCAGAAAAAAAAAACAACTTATTACACTTCCTTCGTTGTCTAATAGAAAGTAAAAGACTACACATTACTCGCCTTACTAAAGAATGAGTACTTCCGCGCACTCGAACGAACTATGGAAAACAGACGTTACGGTACTTACTGCCATACCAAATGAATAACTCAGATTAGTTTTTTAGAGACTCACAAATAGAAATCTGCAAACGTAGAGTTAGAATGGATGGGGATAATATTATTACAGCTCTAATTTGTCGTTGTTATAGCTTATTACATTATTATTTCGCATGTTTAAAATAGCATGTGTTTTGCTCATTTATGTGTAAAAATATTTTCGTAGCTCTCAACCATGTTACATTTTAGGATAAATCCTTTTCTGCAAAACTTGTATAACCTCGAGTGGTTACATTTGTATTTTTATGCCCCATGAGGTCTAGTGTTGACATGTTTGTTATCATGTATTTAGCTCTGTTGCTGCCAAGTACAAGGGATTGCAGACCTTGTCAAGCCATTTTCTGGCTTTTAGTCTACGGCCCTCGGCATCCGTATTCTTCAAATTGTGGTGTCGAAATAAAGATGATTCTGGTTCTGATATATCTAAGAATGGCTACAAGTGTACACTTCTGCGAGACCCTTTCTCATTTTCACCTCCAGGTCGTGTAATTGTTCCAAAGCTGATGGCTAGGGATGGTTTCTCAAAAAGTGCCTGACACTCACACAAGGCAGCAAAATCCAAGAGGGCACACTGTAATATATTCCCATAAGGCGTAAATTACTGACTACCTGCATTTTTCTTACTATAGGTCATCGGCCTCAATATTTCAGTCACGTGGTGTGTGAAAATGTCTTTGGAAAAGCGTTTGATCACAGGAAACGTTCTTGCCCCCAAATTCTCAAAGGTTCTTCAAACAAAGCCGACACGTAAAGTGCGACAAGGCCGACAAGTGCACGCGCCGAGCGACTGTTTCTCTCTCTTTTTCTCTTTTTATTCTGTATTTCAGTATACTTCTTCTGAAAAAAAATCAGAAATCGCAGGCTGAAGCATATACACATTGGATATAAAATGACAGTGAAACGATGTTTTGCATGAACTACGAAGTAGTATTGTTTTTACTAAGCCTCGTGTTGTATCATCGCGTTCCTTCATTTATGCGTACTCCTGGGCAGTATTTATCCGACCGGAAGCACCTAGAAGGGACCAGTCGTCTTCTTTCTTCGATGCAAAGAACAAAGTGAAATTTATTGTTATGGTTTTCCCGAAAACATTTATTTGACGAGCCAACAATTTCATACAAAAAATAAATTCTTTGTCTACAAAACTTTCTCTTGTTAAGATACGCTTGCGAGTAAAACAGTTTATCTGAAGGCCGTACTGTCTGTAGGCATAAGCGCCATGTATAGTTCGAAAATTGAAAGGGTCCTGATTCGAAGTGATGAACTAAAAAGGCACTTTACTTTTTGTCGTTCCTTAGGTGTGACGAGCATATTTTTACAGTTTTGTTGAACACGAGTTCTCTTGATCTCTTTATCTACATCGTAACTGCTCAGTGCCCAGTAATCAGGCAGTATCATTGATAATTCAGGGAAAATTGCATCTCAGGGAGCGTCCTTGGCGGGTTTTGCCCGGGTGGGCCAGAGGGGACTATCTCATGTCGTGGACCTAGAAAACGAAGAGGCTCCTTCCCTCGCATGATGTCTGCCCCTAAAAGAATGCACTTTCCCATAAAATATCTGTGTGCGTCAAAATACATGTCTCCTCATACGCCGATATCTCCGAAAGCATGTACGCACATCACCCTGCTGCAGTATGAAAGCCTATTGAACTTTAACTTTAATACTCACTTTCATTTCAAAAAAGGGAGCAGGTTTGCCAACGCTCTTCAAGTCGTCGAGATGTGTCGAACATGCAAGGCAGCTGGTCAGTTCTGTCATGCCATAAACTGCAACAGGAGACCCAGTGGTCAATTATCGTCGAGCTGACGTGTTGGCAATGTTGATAAGAACAATTTCTGAGGTTTTACGCCCCAAAACCACAACAAGCTTATGAGAGACGCTGTAGTGGAGGACTCCGGAAATTTCGACCGCCTCGTGTTCATGAATGTGCAGCGACATCGAGGAGTATACGGGCCTCGACATTTATCCTTCCTCGAAGTGCAGCCGTCGCGGCCGCGGATGGGCATCCGAGTGCCATAGCGACTAGAGCACCGTGGCGTGGCGTGGTGGTAAAGTTAATGTGCTCTTTATCGCTGTTGTAGTGTGGATTTCGGGGCTTAAATTTTTAATAAGCTTTTATTAAGCCTAAAGGATATATATCAATCAGGTTCGTCTGAGTGTCTCTTACTAAAGCGAGCAACACTTCCATCTTATTCAAATATTTATTGGTTACCTTAGGTGGCAGAAATACACGGGAAATGCTCGATACCAGCAGGGAAATTGAATTCATGCATATCAGTAATTTATTTGAGGCATCCGCTACGTCCCAAGCGACACTTCATACAGATTGGGCGATCGGAACTTCGTTCTGCGGAATATAGGCGAATGATATTCCTCAACGCTGCACTATGATACAGCAATTTTTTTTTCGACACTGGGCCAAAGCAATTTTTCTCTGCATGCTTTAGAGTACAGCGTACTGATTAATTAAGACACTGTACTGCTATTCGCGGTGGTTTCATGTCTCATAGCCGTGTACGTTCTGGATATGTAGTAATCGCACCGTCTCTCGGCGGCAGTTACGCAGCCCCGCGTGTATGATTTGAAAGGAACAGCCAGGTCTAAAGAAGGCAGCTCTGCGTGAAATTAGTAGAAGGTTTCCTTTGAAACCTCGTTGTAAAGCTCAACATCTTACAACGTAAAGCGCCGTTTCCCAAGACAGGTCCTGTGTGGTGGAATAAAATATTTGAACTCGTTGAGGATGCACGCATTAGAATCGCCTGGGAATGGGATGGAAAACACTTTTGTAGAAAGCACTGCGCGTGCATTATGACGATGCATGACACAATGGCGGGGTTCGCAAATTCGAGCAGTTGACATAGAGCAACCTTTGTTAAGCAGGAAATCAGTTTTAGTCAGGGTGAAATCTCGACGTATTGCAATGTTCGCAAAAAGCGACGCAAGCTACATAGGCAGTAATGACACAAGGAGTGAAATCTTATAACGGTTCCCAAAGTCGACGTGTTCACTTGGCTTCGCACAATTGGTCAGAATCGGTGTTGCGCTCACCCGAGCCTGAACCTGTCCAACCACATGAGGGCCAACGGACTTTTCCACTTTTCGAACCGCTATAAGATATCCCCTAAGGCACTGACTGCGTGGCCATATGCGCCGTAGTATACAGTGCGGATAGTCTTACTCGCATTCTTAATCTAAGAAGGCCGCAGTGCACAAAGAAACGGTGAGTGGTTCGAAAGGTTCAGTTATAGTCGAAAAATGGCAGGGAAAGTTGGCATCCACCTGTATTGTAGCACAAGGCGACAAGGAAATCCATATGGATTTCTCATAAATGAACGCTTCCTAGTTGCCGAAAAATTCGTCCTGGTTTTTCCCCTGTCATAAACGTTACTCCACCTTGCGGGTTTCCGCAGAACTCATTTGACTTAAGTCGAAAAATGGGTATTTCTGGCGCCAACGTTTTGAAGTTTCAGGCGTCTACTGAGGAAAACATCTCTCCGAAGCTGTGTTGTAAACGCTAGAGTACAACAAAGATAAATTAATTATCAGTGTGGTGACAAGCAGCAAATAATTTCACAGTGGAATTTAAACAACGATTTTTATCTTCCCGATAACACTATATCGAACATTCGTGAATATTTATCGAATCAGTGCATACAAGCCAGTAATAGGATATTGTAATCAGACAAACAACGCGAAACTTAGGACCTGCAGTCGACATTGTCGAAGTTGCAGCGTTATTAGCACTTAGGGTATTATTCAACCCCTGTACGTCTTAGCGGATGTTTGTTAAAGCCGTCTTTTTTCACAATGATTAGATTTCTTTACATCTCTGAGCAATGCGGAAGCATTTATTTTCGTATGACTTATGCAACTGTATTGAAAAATTGCTCGTGACACGTACAAGACGCAAAGTCGATGAGTGCTGACTCAATACGAACATTCTTGAGGAAAGGAGAACGGTGTTTTGACTTACATCAGAGAGTGGTAGGAGAAGTCAAGAAAGCGCAAGCACCCAAGTAAGCTGACCGTATGAGTGGTTCAGAGAACAGTGTCCCTTATTCTTCAGACAATGGTCCACTTGGGAGAGCGTTTCTGTTTTGGTTTGAGAAACCACTTGTGTCGTATGCCAGACTCTTTACGTTCACAAAGGGGAATGCGGAAACGTCATTCCTTGAGCCTGTTAAGTTAAGTTGGCACCTCTGAAAACGCGTACTTTTTTATAAAAAGCACCTTTTCTATGCTCTGAGATTTTCCATATATTCAAAACATTTTCTGCAGAAAGAATCATGTTTTTATCTTATTTAGTTTAAAAATTACAGCCTGCTTTTTATCAGCTTGTGAGTGGTTAAGAAACGAAAACTAATATGGCGTGGTAACAGGACCTGAAAACTAAGCGGAAATCTGCGTCGTACGTTGAAACCTTTTGTAATGTTTTATTCTCACATGTAAGTAGTTAATAAAGACCAATTTGTGAGGCTTACTTAGAGATTGCTCCAAAATTCCTTAGAGGGGTGAAGGGAATCATGACCTTATAAGAGTCTCTGTTCTTTGCTTTAATTGAAGGCGCTTTATATCGCCACTGGGAATGCTACCTGGTTCGTCATTTTTATATGTATCGTTTGTAGTAGCAGCAGTACTAACACGGGCGTCGCGTTTTTAAACTAATGTGTGACCTAGTTCGGAGTAATAAAGAGGCGACTGAAGCAATAGTTTCTTTAGAATTGGTACCCAGCCAATGCCCCAACCGAACACAATGCGGGTGTATATGGACAGGCGAGAGCTGCAGAGGTCACGAACTTGGGGAAGAGCTGTCAAGTGCCGCTGCAAGATCCTTACTGCAAGGTCTTAAAGGCCAACTCCGGCGATTTTTCGAGCAAGTCAAGGTAATGGAGATTCCACATTCCTGAGGCACTCCTTTCAGGCTACTGATAGCAGAAATGCTCAGCAAATGCGAAAGTTGTTTTTAAACCGCACGAAATCGCGAAACCGAAACCGAAATTCAACTCACCAGTGACGTCAAATCCGTCAACCCGTCTTTTCCATGGTGCGATACCGCGTGCGCCCTTCGCATGGCGGTAATGTCGCGAAGGTTAGTGGCGTGCGCGTATCTCGAAGGCTATGATATGGTACCGGTGCGCTGCAGCCGCTTTGCTAAACCAACTGTCAACACACTATGTGGGCATTATTATAGGGAAGCCATATGGGTGGTTTGAGGCAATCACTAAAAATTGAATTGGAAGCAATCTGCGCATATCTCGAGCCTGTAATCTTTCACAAATAACAGAATGGTGCCAAGGAACGTACACAACGAATTTCATTGAGATCTACTGAACTCAAGAAATCGCCGGAGTTGGCCTTTAAAAAACTGTCTTATCTAAAAGCCTGGAACGGCAACGCGAATTCCAGTAGTACGATTTGGCAACTGGTCCTCAAAGACATCCATGTGACACTTTCTGGTTTAAGTAGTGGTTTGGGCAGCATAAATAATGGAACAGAAGCACAACAGGTGTTTTGAAGGAAGCAGGCATAACGCGTGGCCCTAGCCCTCTCGTAACATGGTGAACCTGCAGTGCCCACTCTCATGTGAAGAAGGCCCTGCGTCAGTCAACGGGTCAAACCAAACATTGCAGGAAAAGACGGAAAGCTAAATAAGCCAAAAAAGTCTTTGTGGCAGCTCATCGGGGACATAGCTATGAGCCTAGAGAATTTCAACTTTGTAGGGCGCGATAATCTTCTCTCTTCAAGAATTCAAAAGCTTTAATCATGTATTTCTGAGAGTTTGATTTTTTTGGACTTTTTGTGCGCGAAAAGTTGTATATTTTTATGAATGAATAGTTTTCTAAGAAAGCTTTCCATGCTCGTCCTGTGCAATAAACTAGGACAATTGAAACGGAATGGTAAGTTTCGATGTTATGTTTTACATCAAGCAATGCGTTAAAAAGAACATTTTTATTTCTGTACAATAACCTGATTATTAATAACCGGATCTCGAAGATACTCCTTTGTTGCCCAGGCTTGTTTGTTGGCTGCATCTGTGCCAAAATGTTTACAATTCTTGGCACAATTAATTAGTGATAAATAATAGTTTGTCAATGAGAAATACCACTGCAATGCTTTCAACTCTTTCCTTTTTTCGCATGTGAATATTATATAAGATGGCCATTTATAAGGTCACTTTGAAACAAAATTTAATAGTCAAATTAAAAATATTTTTGAAAAAGTCCGACGTACCTTAAGCTTGGGGACACATGGGAATGCGCGGTACACCATATTTATTGACAAATGAATTGGACTCTTGTCAACGGGGCCCTGTTAGTGAGGGCGTTAAAATTTGCTCCACTAGAGGTAGACTATGGCCTTGCGCACAAAATCGTGTTAAAAAAATGACAACTGTAGCAAGGCTCAATAAGCGCCACGTCACTGTTTGTATCCATTTTTATTTGGACAAATTCTATTTGAAGGTCTACAAACTCATGGTAAAGGAATAAATTGCATCAAAATCATGTTGTTTGGTTTGTGTTGTGACAAATTAAATGGCTTTCTACGTAAGGAAGGCACTCTCGTACTCCATGATGGTCGGCTTTCTCGAAGATCTCTAGTCCTGATTCTTGGCGAATATTCTTGGAACTGTTCTGCTCATTGATTGAATACAAACTCGTGTTCTTAGGTTTCTTGGTCCCTCTGTGGATTTTGGAATCAACAAATTCAAAATCTTGAACTGACGTGGCTCATACAGTAAATAAAAATCCGCAAAACTTTGACCGTGTGCGCGAGAATGTGGAATAACCCAGCAGTTGTGCATACGGGAGAGCCACGATGTAAAAAAGACGTGATGATCAATCAAAAGAAGAAGACACACCTTGTGATATTTCTTTCAAGTGCAACTTTCTTCGGACGCTCTCTGCTATAGGGGCTTTCACTGCAGTACCACCATATATAATTTTTGTCAGGCTTGTTGTGTCGTAGTCTTCAATGCATTCCCACTGGTCAAGCTGGCGGATGACTGTAGGATAGAGCGCAGCTGCTGTCGGCTGGTAAATGCGAAAATAGCAGAGCGCGTAATATTTGAGAGACTGTACTTCAATTACATCACAATTCGCGTTTGTCACTGTTACGCCTACGCCATATGTTATACATGTTATATAGTGAAAAGAAGTTTGCTAACACTCTCTCCCGAGGCGCGCTTTATTGTTTAATTTCTATGGCGGCCGACACATAAAGAACTGGATATCTCAATTGCCTGGTAATCATTGTTTGTATCAAAATATCTACCTTAAGTGTACAAGAAGGCTAAGGCGCTAATACGGCATTTCTTTTCTATCCGTCTTCCTTGTTCCTCTTAAAACACGTTGGGTAAATGAAAATTTACATTAATATTTCTTGCAATAGAATAATGCCTATGAGGGCATGGTTACACAATAAAGGTATTTTTATTTCTTCAGTTGACTGCCCTATTTGTGCTGTACCGCAGACAATACAACACTGCTTTATTAATTGCAAGGACGCCACTCTGCCCGTCATATCCTTCAGCGAACCCTAAAGAAAGATTTTTTTTAATCCTCGTATTATAGTTACCTGATGTTTCAACATTCCTACATCAAGTGCCGTTTGATCTCTCTCTCTCTCTCTTTTGCATAGCTTGGGGAAAACGCGCATGAGATATCGCAGCTCAGAACAAGTCGCTCCTTCAATAACTCCTTTTATTTAAACAACCGTGCATCTAAAATCGATGAACAGATCGCTAAAAACGGTGGAAAATAGGGAATCTGGCTGGAGCCACTGTTTCGACAAGTGGACTTGTCTTCGTCAGGACGGCAACTGCCTTTTCGAGCGTTCGTATCTGTACGCTTTGCACACTCTCCTCCATACACAGAAGGAGAGGAGAAAAAAAGCGGCAGATATTAGCAAAAGGATGGAGGGGAGGGGGAGTTGGGTGACAGGTGTTAGCGTGACTAATGTATATGGAAAGAAGGAATGCTTATGGAAGGATCCTCTCGTGGGATAGTTCGTACATATCTTGTGAATACACTGCGTATGCAGCACAAGAAAACAGGACGGAGAAAGGAACACGTACGAGAAGCATAGGCGCTGACTTGTCCCATGTGCCCCCCTCCCCGCCCCGCCAAACGCGCCGCACACGCAGTGTATTTCCGAAAACTTGTTGCTAAAATAGTGACTACACTGTGGCGCACCGTTGTTCTCGCCGAGCAGGATGGGGGATCAGCACCTGAAAAGATACTTTCGGGAAGAAATAATGTTAACTTGTAAAGGAGAAACACCTTAACCTTTTGTCGTCTTTGTTAGCCGCCCACCGTATCTGATGGACTCAAGGGTTCCCTTTGAAACGTTTACGCCTGTAGGCTGGAGAGTATTGACCATGTTGATGAGAAACAATTGCCTGTATTTTCTGTTCTTCCCCGAGCGGGTGTTTCCCTGAAGTATATAAAGTTTCAGTTCGTCAAAATTATGTAGTGCCATATTAAGACGCTTTGCAACGCCTTCGGCAGGTTGTTCGCGTCCGCGCAGTGCATGGTTAATTTAACATTAATTAGTTGACCCGTTTCTCCAATATGTTGTTTGTGACAGAGTGAGCATTCCAACATGTAAATAACGTATGAACTAATGCAAGTAAAAATCAATTTTGTATGATGGACATATGCACTCCCCGTGCTTTTAAATTTAAGATCACTTTGAATATGTTTGCAAGTTTTACGTGTGGGACGCGAAAAAGTTATTACGCGGGGAGGTACGCTGATTGGTTTACCTTGGTCCTTAATGTTTCAATCAAGGCGGCGACTCTTGGTATTACGGCAAACGCTTTCCCAAGGCGGTCGTTGCTTGTTATTATTGCGCAGTATTTAGGGGGAATATTACTTATGGTGGGAAACGCATTGAGGTATTTTGTTATGAATGCTAGCGGCTGGTCGGTCTGCGGTTTTGTGTCTCTTTTTTCTAGTGCTGGTGTCCTGTCTAGTTTACACGCGTCATTGTACGCTTTGTTGAGCGCGTCGTGCGGGTCATTTCTTTCAGCTAAGGTTGCCTTTAGATTGCTTAAGTGGTAAACATAACCCGGGTCATTGCTACAAATCGTTAACATGCGTCTTGCCTGAGTGATAAACATCCCTTGTTTACAGTGTCGTGGGTGATGACTATAGTAATCGAGGAATTACTGGCTATCCGTAGGCCTTTTCGGTACACTGTCGTCATTAGTGTTTTTCTTTGGTGGATACTGTCATGTAGAGGAAATTAATTTTACTGGAAGGGTGGTGCATGGAACTTTAATCTTAGGATGAAAGTTGTTGAATTAAAAAGAACATGAACTTAGTGCACTTATACCGTGTTCCCAAATAATAAACATACCGTCTATGCAACGGAGGTAGGTGCGAGGTATCGGCAGCGACGAATCCAAAAGCTGTGCTTCTAATTGCCCCATGAAGATGTTGGCGTAAGTTGGCGCAATAGGAGTTCCCATGCTGGTACCCAAAATTTGCGGGTAGTTGGGCGAGTGAAATTCAAATTATTTAAGTGTAAGGAATAATCTCAGTAAGGCGATGTAAACTTCAGCCGCGTGTGCTCGCGTGCTATCCTGTATTGTCTTTGGAGCGCGGGAAGTGACGATACCCTTCATATAAAATCGAGTTTCACTTGCACTAGTTCATACGATATTTCCATGTTGGAAGGTTTACTCTGTCGCAAACAACACATTGGAGAAACGGGTCAACTAATTAATGTTAGATTAAACGGGCACCGCGCGGATGCGGACAACCTGCCGAAGGCGTGGCACAGCGTCTTAATATGGCACTACATAATTTCGACGAACTGAAACTTTATATACTTCAGGCAAACTTCCGCTCGGAGAGGAACAAAAACTACAGGGAATTGTTTCTCATCAACAGGTTAAATACCCCCCAACCTACATGCGTAAACGTTGCGGAGGGAAGCCTTGAGTCCATCAGATACGGTGGGCGGTTAACAAAGACGTTGAAAAGTTAAGGTATTACACGTGTACAAGCTAACAATATTTCTTCTCAGAAGTCTCTTTTGGGGTGCTTATCCCCCACCTAGTTCGACGAAAACAACGGCGTGCAACACTGTAGTCACTATTTTAGCAACAAGTTTCGTTAGAAATACACTGCGGGTGCTGCGCGGGGGCGTTATGGGAAGGAGGGCCCACGTGACATGACAGCGCCTATGCTTGTCGTATGCGTTCCCTTCTCCATCCTGTTTTTTTTGTGCTGCACACGCACAAAGCACACGCACACGCACATTTACAAGATATGTCCGAACTATCCCACGAGAGGATTGTTCTGGAAGCTTTCGTTTTTTTTTTTCATTTAAATTAGTCACGCTAACAATTGTCACCGAACTCCCCCTCCTATCCCTTTTTACGATAATTCTTTTCTATTATTCTTATTTATGTATCCTAAAACACGTGGAGTCAAAATTTGAAATAATATTTCGTGTACCAGAATAAAAGATTACGGGTAGAATAATTGTAGTAGGCAATTTTACTTCCTCAGAGATGTCATAGCAGAGAGAACACTAGGACCTCTATGACATATTAGATTCTAGAGAATTTAACGTGCCGAAGAATTTACTTGCCTTGATGCAATTCTTACTTTCGGCATTTCTATGTTGTGGTATAAATACCACATCTTCTGTGATGAACAAATCGCAAAGTACGATTTGTTCATGCCAATTTTCTTATACATACCATTGACGAAGCGGCCAGGAGACGTCTCCAGTTACAGCCCTGACGAAGACAAGTCCGCTTGTCGAAACGTTGGCTCCCGCGACATTCCCTGTTTTAAATCGTACTTTGCGATTTGTTCATCGATTCAAGCATCCATCTTCCCCTGAGCTTCTCTTCTAGTTTGGACATCTTCTGTGAGGCGTTTTTCCGTCTACAGCGCTTTTTGCGAAAGAAACTCAATTGTCCTCGACTCTGGTATGAACCGATGGCATTAGGTATATTTTACCAAACCATCGTTGCTGATGAAGGAAGACTGGATTTTCTAGCCACCTTTTGGAGTAGCGCGAACGCAAACGGAGAAATTAGAATAATGCTTAGCAGTAACATGTCATTATGCGGGAATTACCTTGTATTTTTCGATGATGGATAACGTTAAGCCAACGTCAGTTGTGTCAAGAACGACCACCTTGCTGCCTAGTCCCAGATAGCAAAATAGACTCCAGAAGCCACCAATGTGCATAATTGCAACCGAGCAGAGGTAGGAATCTCCTCTCTCAAATACGGGCTCGGTATACCTGAAAGCAATTGACGAAGAAAATAGATCAGTAATACCCTTTCTTAGGGCGAAAGATTTATGCGTCTCATACGAATGTGCCGTTGGAACGTCTCCAGACGAGAAACGGACACAAAAAATTGAGGAACTCACATCTCGGTCGCCCGGTATGACTGAAGTTTGAACAAAAGTGAATGAGTACATTTATATAAAATGGCTAAACTTATTCGGCTGTGGCATTAACAGTAGATGTGCAGTTGTATTTTCATTCTGACCTTTTATGGTGTTTTGCACTGGTGCGGGGAAGAATCACTAAACGTAACCCCAGGAGGCTAGTTATTACGCTAAAAGAGTTCTCCTATTCAACCGGAAACACCTATGAACATGTGCAAATGTGAAGAAATCACGTTTATTTGTAAAGTACTTGATGCTGCGGGCTGACCAGATGCCTTACATAAAATTTTCACAAATCATACATAGCGAAAAATGTATGCTCTAAATGGCGGTACTAGAAAACACCATGTTGTTGTTGTTGTTGTTGTTATGTGGGGTTTAACGTCCCAAAACGAGCTCTGATTATTAGAGACGCCGTAGTGGAGGCTTCCGGAAGTTTTGGCAACCTGGGGCTCTTTAACCTGCACTGACATCGCACAGCACGTGGGCCTCAAGATTTCACCTCCTTCGGAATGCAGCCGCCGCAGCCGGGATTCGATCCCGCGACCTTCGGATCAGCAGCCGAGTGCCATAACCACTAGACCACCGCGGCGGCGCGGAACCTGCGTCACAAGAACGTTATGGAAAGCCTACGAACAGTTATCACATTAAACTTATAACAGCCCAAATTCACTTCTTCAGAAAATAATTTAGAGCCTCAGGTTTAAAAAATTGTCCCGCAATAAAATACTACACGATTTATTAGTTAGTGCGAGAACGGTACATTGTAGTGAATACACCTTAACATAATGATAGTACGTGGGGATGCGTATTTGTATTGAATGCATTTTTTACTCGCAGCCATACTGTATTTTTCAGATTGTTTTATGTTGTTTTACTTATTTAGTTTGTCCGAAATGATGACCATTTCAACACCTTAGCTACACCTTTCAAATGCGCAGAATTTCTTGAGGAACTTAAGTCACTTTAGCCGTATCTTATTTGCGGGGTTTAACGTCCCAAAACCAGCTCTGATTATTAAAGACGCCGTAGTGGAAGTCTCCGGAAATTTTCACCACCTGAAGTTCTTTAACGTGCGCTGACATCGCACAACACACGGGCATCAACAATTCGCCTCCATCGATATGCAGCCGCCGCGGTCGGGATTCGATCCCGCGACCCTCGAATCAGCAGCCGAGTACCATACCACTAGACCATCGTGCCGGGCCATTTTCATGTTATGACCTGCGAGTTATATTCGTTATGTAGTTATGTTGTGGCATGCCAATTTTCTTAGACATCCCATTGACGAAACGGCCAGGAGAGCACCAAGACCCTGGAACGTAAATCAAGCCGCTCATGATATGGATGTCATGATTTTCATGTTATGACCTGTTCATTATGTTCGTCATGCAGTCATGTTGTGCCACACCTATTGTCGTATACATCCCATTAACGAAACCGTCAAGAGAGCACCAAGACCGTGTATCGAAAATCATGCCGCTCATGATATGCATATCATAATTTTCATGTCATGACCTGTCATTTAAGTTCGTCATGCAGTGATGTTGTGGCATACCAATTTCCGTATATATCCCATGAACGAAACGGCCAGGGGAGCACAAAGTCGTAGGCGGGTAGATAGATAGATAGATAGATATATAGATAGATAGATAGATAGATAGATAGATAGATAGATAGATAGATAGATAGATAGATAGATAGATAGATAGATGCGGTCCAAGTCGCCTAAGTTTGCTAAGGAATGCGTCACATTTAAACCAACGAATTTCCGGTCATTTAAAAAAATGATCTGTTAGAGCGGTGTTGAATGATGATGAATCGGCTAAGCTGGCGATAGAAGAGGGTTCCACGCCGAACAGGTTCTTGGCATAAAAATGCAGGAACATGTCAGTGCTTCAAAGAAGAACAGCTACCTATTGCTGTAATCGATACGGGAGGATAAGTACACTGGCTGCGAAATCAGTAGCTGATTCAGTGAATGGTGATGGAACACTTTGTTGAATAAACAAAGGCGCGAGATTTTGGGCCAAGTTTGAAGATTGGGAAGGTTAAGTGACTAATCTGCGAGACACTAGCGGTACATGGATCCCGGCCATGGCGGCTGTATTTAGATGGAGGTGAGAAGATGAGGCCCGTGTGCTGTGCGATGTCAGTGCACGTTAAAGAGCCCAGGTGGTCGAAATTTCCAGTGACCTCCACTACGGCGTCTCTCATAATCAGAGCTGGTTTTGGGACGTTAGTCCCCACGAATCTAATCTAGTTCTACGTAATAAAATGGCCTGGTCGGTTCTGAAAGGATACTATGGCTTGAATGAGAGTACCGTGAGCCATATCTCAAACTGCACACGCGTATTTGATTTTCGGACGAAGGAAACTTTGGTAAAGCGTTAATTTATGCGCTGTGCAGCTTGGAAAAAAATCCGGCGGAAATAATCAAGAGTGCGATTTCCATTACCTACGATGTAGTCAATGTGAGTATGCCATGACAAGTCACCAGATATGTAAACACCGAGACTCTTGTATGCAGACACGCGCTCCAGTTCGATGCCATTAATTCTGTATTATGAAGACATTGAGGCAGTAGTGCTTCGTGAAAACGTAATGTCCTTGTATTTACTGATTGCAAGGGTCATTTGCAATTTATTACACCATTCAGATATTTTGTCTAGGTTAGATTGAAGGACAAGTGTATTATTATGACTATCTATTTCGCGATAGATAGCGCAGTGGTCTGCGAAAAGCTTCATACTAGAGTTAATCTTATCTGGAAGATCACTTATATAGATCATGAATAGTAGTGGGCGTAAAACGGAACCTTGAGGGACCCCTGATTCGACAGGACAAGGAGAGGAAGCGTGATTGTTATCGATAACATAATGGGTTCGGTTTGATTAAAACCATTCGATCTGTTTGAGGTTGTCTGGGTCAATGTTTAAAATGCTAATTTTTAGTAGAAGTAGTTGATGAGGTACTTTGTCGAAAGCCTTAGAAAACTCAAGAAAAACACCATCAAGAAAAGAGGCTCGGTCTAGAGCTGCTGTGATGTGATTAGTAAATAGCAGAAGTTGTGTTTCACAGGTCTAGTTTTTATGGAATCCATGTTTCCAGGAGGTAGAAGAGTCATTTGATTCAAGATATGACACTAGACGAGAGTAAATTATATGGGCTAAAGGTTTACACGCGATATTAGTTAAAGAGGTTGGTCTATTATTCAGAGGAGAATGCATGTTTCTGGATTTAGAGTGGCACCACATTCCCGACCCTCCAATCTTATGACAGCATACTACAATAAATGGACTGGTTAAAGAGGTGTGACAGGAAAACAAGAATAAACTTTCGCGTTCTTCAGAAACTTCGCATTAATTTCATCATCACCACATGAAGATGAAAGTTTTAGTTTCTCAATTACTTTGGCAATTGCCCTAAAACAGACTACAATTGCTTAGATGGGAAAGAAATCGCGATTATGCAGCTGCGGCGTGACAACGGCAGTTGACTTTGTAAATACACTCGCGAAGACGTTATTCAGGGCAGTACAACATTCCTCATTGTGTAGCACGTGTCCAGTAAAGTCAACAAGATAAATGGCACGGCTTTGTGCAGGTTTAACATAGTTCTAGAACTTGAAAGGGTTGGTGGAAGGAAGAGAGGGAAGTGTACTCTCCAGAAAAAACATCCTTTTCTGTTTGATGGCAATGCGATAGGAGCACAAACTATTTTGTACTTTCACCTCAAACTGGGCCCCTCCGGCTTCGGTTCTCTTTAGGCAACTGATTTTTTTTCTCGGTAATGTCACCGCATTTATAATCTTGACGAAAGGAGTGATCCCACTTACAAACTGCGACTCAACCTAACGGCCATTTTTGGCAAGAGTTGAGCAAAGAGCTCATGCGACTGAGATAAACGACATGCATTCCCTTAATTGCACAATTGCCTATCAGTCTTAGCAATATAATTTGGTCTCACTGAAATTGTTAATCGTGGCGTCAAAAGACTCACTCAGAAGATTTCACAGCCAGCGGCATATATATATATATATATATATATATATATATATATATATATATATATATATATAGGCGGGGATGGTGTCGAGGAGTGGCCGTTGGCGTGATGTAAAGTGAAGTAGATCCTCCTTCGAACAGTAACAACGGAAGATTTATTTCATGCAAAGTTTCGACCGGACTCCGGTCTCTCATGCTTTTGATAGTTTTGCTAATATACGTTGATCCATCTATTGTAATTCTTACTGTTCTGCTTTCTCCTTGGGCAGTTGTGTACCTACTGTCAATACCCCGCACACGGTTTTTGTCGCTGCCTGCTAGGCTCTGCCGCTTAAGCGTTCTATGGCTTTGCTAGGCATGTCACTATTCCCTGTATATTACGCTGAAATAAAATAATGGTGAAATTATTATTATTATTATTATTATTATTCGCTGATTTTCTTTATCGAGAAAGAAACAGAATACGAACCCCAATGTCGCACCCGAGATTCCCCAATATTACGGCACATCTTTATATTCCATTCCCTACAAAACGGCCGCATTCCGTAAATAACAACAAAAAATGACATCTCGTTGACTGTACAACACAGGGCAGCCACTTGCAAATTATGAGTGCGTTGATTTGTTTTAGGGGCGAAGCTCCTTAAGGTTTGGGTCTGTCCGTCCGTTGTTCCTAGTAGCGCGTTACCTTCAAAGAAAGGAATGATGCTACGTGTGGGAGGCGCGTCCTCGGCGCGTGCCTCCCGGCGCGCGATGCACGCTCTTTCTTCGATGAACGCGCTACCAGCTCGCAAAGAACGAGAAGGCGCCCTCACCCGCGAGAGACAAGCTTGACGCAGGCAGCGTCTTCTAGCGAGTTTCTTGACTGAAAAATACCGACTGCTCGCGCTGGAGAACCGTTCACCGGCCACCCTTGTATATATATATATATAGGCACTGGATCTTGACTTGCAATGAAGTACCGGTGGGAGATTTCACTTGTGCCTAGTTGAACCATAAGGATTCGTAGCGTGCGCGTTAACTAAATTAATCTGGAACTGGGCACGATCTACGATGAACCTCCGGAGCTTCACCCACTCGTCATCATTCACTCCGTGGATATGCTGCGAATTTTTTTCTATGTACGAAAGGCGAATATGCATAGAGTGGTAGACTACACAACAGTAGAATAGCGCCTCGAAGCTGGCGAAAGTGGCATGCTTGGTGTGCCCTACTTGTGAACAAATTGGGCTTTATTTCGATTTCTTATAGGCACCGAAATGCTTAATTCGAGAACCTGTAACTTGTTCATGGAGGTGAGAAACTGCTGCGCTGGCGGTGGTCCAGTTTCTGTGAGTCAGTCTGCGTCCTTTTCTCTTTTCCTTGTCGATACTGGATCAACGTTCCCATTTCACTCTGCAATTTGTAGCTCTAGCAGTGCCCCCAGTGATCGCATTTTTTTGTGATAAACATTTCGCATTTGAGCTTTATTTCGATTCATAATATTTTTGTAGAAGAAATCACGGAACACTACTCAACATAATAACTTGACATTTGTAGAGAACAGAAGAGTTGTTCACTACTTACCCGAATGCTATCACTTGAACTATGAGGTTCCGGTGGGTCAGCTGTACGCCCTTTGGGAACCCCGTCGTGCCACTAGAGTATGCAATGCAGAGTGTTGTGTCCGGAGTCTGACTCAAAATTGTTTCGTTTTCGGAGAGTTGTGTTTCTTTCAACTCCAAAAGACTGTGCGCTCCTTCACAAGTGCCGTCTATGACAATCAATGCCTGAAATGCCGCATTTGTGGAAGGAATTAATGAGTTTAGCATATAATACGTAATAGGGAGGCTGCATTATTGTGCATTAGTCAGATGGTGGCAAAGGGCAATGGTTCATAAGGAAAGGAGAGCAAAAATACCCAACAAATTTTAGAAATTTGTTTAAGCTGTCTCTATACAGCTTGTTTGATTAACTCACAATGCGCAGAAGAAAGGAGGTGTAGCGCGAAGTAACTTTTGACGAAATAAGCTATTATTCTAAAACAACCATTTTCATAAACACCATCTTTAAGAATTGAGAGACAAAGAAAGAATAGGCTTAGATTTAAAAATATAGCCATATTCTCTCCTCCAGTAAAGGAGGGACTTCGTTATTACAGATAACCAAGAGTTCCATCCTAAAATACTGAGAACCAGGCGATCTGTCTCCTTCTCACTTGTCGTCCAGATTTTTTTATACGTTCTGATTGCCAATGGGTGCAGCACTTCATTTGTTTGAGGATCCCCATACAATATGGTGCAAGGTGTTCACAGACACTATATGCAGTAATCTTGCAGTCCTGCTGAGGTTTTGTGGATGCATTTGGTGCGGTAGTGTAACGTGTGGATAGGAGCCTGCCGGGAACTTTCTCACAGTGTCTAATTCTTCTCCAAGAGCAGCTCGACAGCAGTTTCATTGCTCCGTGTAGTGCGCAAGTATTTCTGAGTATTTGTTAATCTCTCCGTACTGTCAGAGCCCACTCGCTGCGGCATAGCAGGGTATGTATTTTCTCAGACTAGGACATGTGCCTCTCGCTTCCTCACTAGAGATTCAAGCCCTGCCTTTGGGGGATACTTGTGTCTACTAAGCAAACCTCGAGCAGGGCCCCTGCTGGGAAAACCGAGCACGCGAATTTGTTCTGCCCTTCTCATATTTTGGGTTCATGTCTCTATAGGTATGTTACATCAATGCAATTTAACGTGAAAGCGTTAAGGAGCTCGTTTTGCAGAAATTCCGGTGTCGGCCTCCAGGTCTGCGTGCTTGGCTGTGAGTGGAAAATCGGCTTTTTCCGTGAGCCAAAAGTCGAGGTAGATGCAATGAAAGAAATAAGAAAAAAACCTTGAGGTAGTGCGGGAACCGAACGTGGAAACACCGCTCCCGACCGCGACGCTCTACGCGCTCGGCCACCCCCCATATGTCCTCCTGCTTTCTTCATTTTGAGTTGGGTGCAGTGCTACACGAAACACGGACAAAGAAGAAGACGCATAGGACAGCTGTATCTTCGTCCTTACCCGAGCTTCGTGTAGCGCTGCACCCGCCTCAACATTAACTACTACCAGGAAGCTCAAGTCTCATTTCTAAGGATGCCTTCTTCATCGGCGAGTCTTCATGACGCATCTATGTCAACTGGCGCAAGACGACGAGGGAGGCCACGGAGTAACGCAGGTAACTCGCACTTTCTACCGAGTGGTGTCATGACAGTTACGCTGCAAGGCGACTGACGAGCATGGCGGAAGAGAGCGCAATGATAATGGTGCCATGCATCGCTATCGCGTTGAACTCTTAAGGTGAAGCTTAAGGATCCCACATTTTCACTCTAGAATTTGTGGCGGATAGGCTGAGATATCTGTACTATCAGGAAGGTTTGGCTAGTTGGCAAATGTGTAGTAAGCAATAAAGTGGAAAAAAGACCCCAGCTTATCATGAACGAATGGACAGGACAGCACGCTAAAAAGAATAAAAGTTCATTAAGCGCAGAGAAGTTCAAACAGACAGTACAAAATTTTAAAAAGAAGGTACGGAGCCGCAAGCACTAAAGGCAAATACCCGTCAAGCGGCTGCTTACGTTTCGTCAAGAAATCAATTGCACTGTTTTATACTACTGCGGAAGTGGAAGTAATATGTATAAGTAACCTTTGTTAAATGGGCAGATCTCATATGCTGGCAGATCGTGAATGGCAACATTAACGTGAAAGGCAACATAACCTTTGGCAATTAAGGGTAACAGACTCAACCCTTAGTGAAGGCCTGCCTGGCATAGGAGATAGCAGAAAATTAGGAGGCGGAGGAGGTAAAGGAGTTTTCAGGGATCACGCAGCCGAGGTTGAGACATGAGCGGGATGATTTAAGAACTATGTGAGACGCCTCTGCCCAGCATCGGGCATAGGCACGATGATTACCATCCAATACTGGTTCCCATTAGGGAGGCATCTGCATATAGGACATACATGGTGTCATTGTTGTTCATTTGCTTCACTGAGTTAAGACCCAACGTGTTCGATAAACTGAAGGAAATTATTGATGTTACATAGCTTTGTGTGGTTCCTCAAGTGACCAGTGTTAATTTTTCCAAGCGAAGCTTTACTATACCTGAACTTCCCGTTCTGCACGTTTATTCTTTCTTCATTCGACTATGTCCCCGCATAGGCCTCAAGCATTGCAGCAGGGAGGCAACAAACTTGAAAAAATAAACTTTGACTCCCTCTGCATACCTGCCCATATGACAGTCGAGTCCACTGAGCGATAGTCATAGCGACACAAAAAGTAATTGCCATACCTGGTTCGACATGTCCAGTATTCTCTATTTTGACACTGGTGGTCAGTGCGCGAAGATATATAGTTTGACGGCTGACGGCTTTAAGTGCACTGCTCTATAAATTGCAGTTTCGTTTTGAAATATTTGATACAAAATCTTTGGCCGCTGTTTTCTGGGGAGATAACAGTTACTTCCATTTGAGCTTTTCTCTATCGTTATGCAGCTGTATTTCATCCCTTACTTACCAAGACGAAATAGGCTGCTGGGTCTCGTACTTTTTCAACCTATTTTACAAGACATGCCTGTGAAAGGTCCCAGAGCACGAGCGTATTCCTAAATAGGTTGTGTACATGTTAGGTACGCCATCATTGTCATGTTCGAATTGGCATATTTTAACTTTTTTAGATGTTTTTCGAGGAAACTGCGGCTTTGTCAACTACATGGTGCACACGTGCGTGCCAAGAGCAGTCCCTCGATAGCATCACGCCAAAATATAGAGTCGTGAATTTCCTACTAAAATACTTTTATTTAGATAGCAGCTGGGATTGTTTACATTTTTATTGTTAGTAAAACACGCATAGATGCACTTATTTATAACACTATTCCACCATTTATAACACCATTCACAAACACGTTCCGGGCTGCGGACGTCAGTTTGAGGACGTCATGTATATTATCAATTTTTGTATACACAGTGCAATCATCCGCGAAGAACCGCATATCAATTCCAAAGTTGACGTCAGTAATGTAAACGAGAAATAAAAGCGGCCCCAGCCCGCAGGACAGATCCTTAATATGACCTCCAGATAACCTGAATTAGTCCTATTCAGGACACGTTCCTGGCGTTTTGACAAGTAGCATTATCTCCAGCTGAGAACACTACAGTTTCATATTTATCACTGGAAATTTTGAAGTATTCAAGAATGGCAAAAAGTACCCAATGCTTTGCGGAAGTCTGGAGATATGCGCTTTATCTACCCACCCAAATGAATGGCGGATGCTAGGTCATTATAAAGTTCAATGAAAAACCTTTGCTAAATCAGTGTCGGGGGTTCGTAAGCAACTTGTCCCATAGAAGTCATGATAGCCTCGTATGTTATGTGATCCATGACCTTGCACGAAATCGAAGCAAGTGAGATAGGTCTTTGATAAGGAAGTTCTTTTTTAGAGCCTCCTTTGTGAACTGGGGCTACTTTTACTACTTCACAGTCTTCTGGCAACTGACCAGTAGTTATTCACTTGCGAAATATGAAGCAAAATAAAGGAAAACGATCTGCGCGCGCTGTTTTAAAATTCTTGGAGAGAGGCTGTCAAGACCAGTAGCCCTACTTTTATCAAGCTTTTTAGCAGAGATTCCATGTAGCTTACGCTAAGTTCGATTGTGCGCGTCAAGACATAGAAAATTTTGATGACAGTGGGACGACAGCAAACTGGTTCTCAGCAGGAATACTTTCTTGTATCATTGTGTTTTCTTTTTCTTATGTTTCCCGTGAATTGCTGAGAGACACCGCTGCCGCTGCCATGGCAAAGGATGTGGACTCCGCAGAGTGCCGGCGCGACCTTCTTACGTCCGGATAATTGGGTCCTAGGAAGAAAAATCCTCCAAAAAGCCAAGCTGGTAGTGAGGACATCATAATATGCTCCTGTTGAAGTGACGACGCTTCATGGCACGAAGGATTCAAAATGAGTTTTAAAGCGGAAGGATAGGAGAAGAAACATCAGCGTACGTTATTCCTAAGTCGAATTTTAGGCCATAACGAAACCACCGGAGCAGTTATTTTTCATTTTGACCGTCGCAACTATGGCCTATATCAACCGCCTGATCGACAAGAAAATTTTGAGTTTCCAGAGGATATCGCCCTAGAAGAAACTAAGCAAGAATTATTAAGCGAAAGAACGTCGTCGCTATCGATGTCAACTCTCTACGCTCTGATCAAGAAACATTTCTTGGCAACATTTATGTACATTACCTTGTTCCAGAGAGGAACAAATCTAGCACTTGTGTTGTTTACGACATTCAAGCATCGAATAATGCGGGTTTCCCAGAGATTCCCAATACAGAGTTTACAGAGACATACGTGGGGGCCTCTCCTTCAATTACATTTATCAAAAAGAAAGGCCGTGATTCCGCACTTATGTCCATGGTAAGAGCCCTTTAAATTTGTTCAGAGAATTAATAAATCGGGTAGATGAGGGGCATATACCAAGTGTGAAAAGCATCGATGACTCGAGCAGAAACAAATGTAGGACACACTTGTTGCTTGCTTCAAGTACACAAAAGTATGTTTTTGTGCAGGCTGGGTTTTGGTTATCGATAGACAGAGAGTAAGTGCAGATTCTGCAACATGGCTCCAGCCTATATATATATACTTTGTAGATGTGAAATCTATTCACATGCGAAACGGTCTCCGGTTGTACTGCCTAGACAAATGTTTTGGGTGAAGCTGCGCATAAAATCTTGCTTTTGTTCTTCTTTAGTGTACAAGCGGACAACAGATGCTTCGGAATTCATGTTCACATTGGTTGCAATCCTTTCCCGATAACCCTAGAGGCGGGAGAAATTTAGCAATACTGAAATACAAAGTACTTTACCTGTACAGACGCAACATCTTTGCAAGCTTGCCTCACTTTATCAATTTCTTGTGATTCGCAGAAGACGAGTTTTGGTTTTGCATCGTCAAGTTGGTAATGAATTTCACCTGAAAAGGGGGAACATAACGGGAGGCGTTAGCACCAGAAACGTTCTCGATATGAATGTGCAGAATTCGTTGGCTATTAATCCGCAGGTTCGTGGGATTGGTTACTTCAGTTATTCTCTGTCATGAATGCCTTGGTAACCTCGCCTGGACCTCTGGAATAATATAGGGCCCCTTGCTGCGACTAAAGTGGAGGCACTGGCTATAATTAGCGGAACACGAGCAGGGCAATAGGTGGCGTCCAAGACACACTGAAGCAATAGCGTGAGAATTACTGCCGTGGTTGCAGCAGGAGGTCTTAGATTCGGGAATCCGTCAAGCGTCAACTTAATATGCATACAAAATAGCAAAAAGCGCACTGTTCTTGGTGGTGTGGGTTGTGCGGGCCTCCAATATGGCTCGGCAGACTCCTAATTTGAGAATCCCGGGGTTATATAAAATATTTTCATTTTGATTCATTTTACGCCTTTCGGATAACGAACTGTACCGCGGTCTCCACCACGATACTCAAACCAGCTTATATGTGGCGGCGTTCGAACTACCAACAGGGACACCATTCTCAATTAGATTGTGGAGCAAAAAGGTAACCGATATCGGCACGTGCTAAGTGCAACAAAGTTCCATATTGAAGAGCACACGTCCGCGCTACCGTTTCCAAGTTTGCGATTTCGTTCGCCCAATTACCTTCGAATAATATGGTACGTTCCCTCATAAATAGCTGTGCGACGCCATGCTAACCAGCTAGCAAGGCGGCTGTTATTTGAATACAATGCGCCTCTAAGCGGCTACGTTGATCGCCTGGCGGTAGTGTGTCCCGTCCGATTTATTAACTGCTTATTATATTTGGTTGCATGCCTCCCAGCTCTCTGAAATCATCATCGGTCGCATCTACTGACCTACTTGAGACCTAAACCGAAGTGAAGTAAGGCGTACACCTGCCGCACGAGGGACGTCATATTACCAGGACAAGTTGACGTCAGCGGGCCTGACGTCATCGATGCTTATACAAAGGAGAATACGCTCGTTTTGATTAGCAACATCTGCGCGCTACGGACTGGATGGTCGCTGTCTGCCGAAAACACTTGCTTCGAGATAGCCCGCATCTTCGCATGCCTTATTGGTGGCTGCGCAGTCTTGAGCGGGCTATCTCGGATTATGTGCGACTGAAAGGGAACGCCCATGCAGTACGGAAAACACCACTCGAACTGACAAGCCGAGCCTCTTTACTATGCATAGCGGATGTAGAAAAATAAACACGATTGGAAACACGACTTTAACTTGGATTGATTTCTGAGGTTTTATGTCTCCAAACCACGATAGGATTATGAGAGACACGGTAGTGGAAAGAGCAGGAAAATTCGATCACCAGGGGTTTTCTAACGTACACTGATATCGCACAGTACACGGGCCTCAACGTTTCGCCTCCATCAAAATGCAGCCACCGCGGCTGCTCGCTTGTGGGCAAGTATGCTGGCTTTTCGCAAGTATGCGGGCATTTCGCGGGCAAGTATGCTCGCCTGCGAAACGCCCGTGAACAAGCACGCATGCTCAGGCGCTTGGTGCACCTGGATGGGGCTGAGCGTTTCATATCGCGTTCTTCAGTTAACCGCGCTAGGACGCTTTGGGTCGTTTTCATAACACTTATGGGGGGTCATAAAGTCACCGTTTAGTGGAATGTGGGCGCCCATTGGTGTTCCAGGAAATACATCAGCGATGGTTACGTTATTTGCGCTGGCTGAGACAATCGTCCAGGACTGGTTCTGTTAAAGCTTTTCTTAGTATTACCTTCAACAACATTTGCGCAACGACGAATCATAGCTGGCACTACGCGAAAAAGCGGCAGTTCTTCACTGCCTGAATACTAAAGAAGTCAAAACCTGAAATGAAACTGAAGAATGCTTCCCTGACGTAGTTTATTTGTGCAGTCAAAAGAGCTAGAGCACAAGCCTAAACGTGCATAAGAATGCCGTCCGGCGTTTTGAGAGAAAGTGTAAACGACAGGCGCACCTCTTTATTTTAGCGTTATAACAGTGCATGCCCTCCTGACATCTCGCACGATAGGTTTACGCTTCATAGCTCTACGCTTCTTTCCGTGTCATTATGCCACAAGGAATCTTCACACCATTGTCATGTAATGAGGTCTTAACGATTATTGAGAAGATTTTAAGCGCCAATACCACGATGTGATTAGTTTTCAAACCGTAGCACAGGGCTCCGAGAAAGCAGGTCACACGTGGCTGCCTTGAACGGGTAGACAAACGCGCAGTATGTGGGCCTCTAGCGTTCTGTCTTAAGTGAACTCCCCGCTGCGCTCGGCGTCGAATCCGCGTCTTTCGGGTCTGCGGCCAAGCACCATTACCTAAACACCACCGCGACCGAATGTCCTTATCATCTTTCGCAATCTCAGTAACCTGCTGCTGCATGGGTACATCGTATCAGTACATTGTGTAATGTACCACTTTCCCTGCAAGATTTGCCTGCCAAGGAGCCCAGGCGTTCTTCGAAAAATGTTAATGACACTTTATTTTTCTGTGCTTTTCTTACGTGATGATTGCGCAAACATGCCGAGAGGCTAGAGCTGTATCTGTAACCTAGCCGAAGCACACAGCCATATGCAGTGCACCAGCATGCAGTTTACCTCCAAAAAGTTGTATTTAGTTTGAAAGAGGTCCCATGTAATTTCGAGACCGCATTTACTCATAGTTCATGAATTATTCCGCTTGCATGGCGATATGACACTGGTACAAAACAGGGACAACAGGACCTGTGTTGTTGTCCCTGTCTAGTTTTGTAGTTTCGGTCTCACTGTTGTCCCGTAGCAACAAGCGGATGAAATGTAGAGCCACCAACTAGGCCAATCGGTCGTTCTGCTAAATGTACTCTGGGGATTACGGAAGGCAGAAAAAAGGCGCGGTCGAGCCCTGCGTCAATCGGTATAATGCAAAAGTAAAACCTGTCTTCCGGAAGCTATGGAATAGAGAAGCGAAAATTTGGCGAATCGAGGTGCGGGAGAAGAGTTGGGTACTCTAGACAAATACGTGGGCCTGTTGCATGCAGACATCAGCACAGTGCAGAGGGTTCCTCGACAGCTGTACGCAAGCGAAAGTTCTCGTACGACTCACATTTCTCCGGATACATTGCACTGAAAGCGCCAGAGCCCTGCGCAATTCTGCGATAAACCAGGAGCACCCCCTAACGGTGAAACATTTGAAGCGAAACCGAACGGGTTGTCAACGGATCGTTTCGTGAACACACAGTCAGCTGCAGGGAAAGTCGCGTCATTTGCTTGACGGAAGCCGTTGACGTTTCTGCGGCGCACGGCGTCTCAACACAACTGGTCCCATAAGGCAAATTTAGCAGTGGCCGCGAATGTCCATTTTTTGCCCAGGTAACGCGTTGACAGGACGCGGCCACACCGCTTATTTCCACTGTGATAGACGCACTAACACTAGCGCTAACTGCCAGCGCGCATTATCACAACAATCTGCTTCACTCCATCATTCTTTGATGGCAGCACCACCGCGGCGAACCAAGAGGACAGTAGATGGGAGATGATGTTGTAGAGACCACCGACGCCGCAGCACAAGGAACGCTAGCGTCGGCGTTCTCAGCCGGCGCGTTCGTACCGGCTGCAAAAGAAAAGAAAAATAAAGAGTGGCGGCGCGTGCCCGGGAAACGGACCCGGCACGCGTCAGTTGGTTCTAGAAGCCAGCGACGTTGGTTGCATTGTCTGTAGCTCCGCTGCGACCTCGCGTTTCCCAACATTGGTGACCCGGCCTAACAGATGACGGACCCTAGCAGCCTACCACCCTCAGGCATCCTCCTGCCTGACGCTACCATGCACCCGCGAGACGTTGCAGCTCTTCAGCTTCGTCTGCCCACGTTCTGGCGCAATAACCCGCAGCTCTGGTTCGCCCAAGTTGAAGCCACCTTCGATTTGCACCACATTTCCTCGGAGATTTCTCGGTTTCGTCACCTAGTATGCAACCTTTCACCTGATGTGGCTCAAGAGGTAGCGGACGTCATCGCTGCACCTTTGAACGATGCCCCGTACCAGCGTCTCAAGCAGAGCATTCTAGACCGCACCACGACATCTGAGAGCGCGCGCCTCAGGCACCTGCTTACCAGTGAAGAGCTTGGTGATCGACGCCCCTCCCAGCTGCTCAACAGCATGCGACAGCTCCTACGGACAAGCGACGTCGACTCGAACGGAGCGCTGTTCAGAGAACTCTTCGTGCAACGCTTGCCGCAGTCCACTCGCCTAGTCCTGGCTGCTGCAGGGGATTTGACCCTCGATCGCCTTGCCCAGCTCGCTGATCGAGTCCACGACGCGACTTCTGCAACGGTCGCCGCACTATCTTCAACACCAGAATCATCCGTAGTGTCTCGTTTGGAGTCCCGGATTGACCAGCTCGCCGCTTCCATCGACGCCCTTCGGACATCCCCCCATGACCACCGTGGTGTTTCCACACGTCAAGGCCACCGAGCATCTTCCCCGAGTAGTCCCCGTTCACGCAGTCCTCGAGGTCCACCCATTTGCTGGTATCATCGCACTTACCAGCACCGCCCCCGCCGGTGCCGGTCCCCATGCAGTTGGTCGGGAAACGCACCGCGAGATCACTGACGGCGGCATGTGACCTCGCCTTCCAACCCGGCCGCCTGTTCGTGGTCATGGACCGTATTTCCGGCCTGCGCTTCCTTGTTGACACGGGTGCCGAGGTCAGCGTCCTGCCCGCCTCCAAGGAAGACCGCACTTCTAAGCAACGCGGACCTACGTTCCGCGCGGCGAACTCTACCTCTATAGTAACGTATGGCCTGCGGTCTCTCACACTCGACCTGGGGCTGCGGCGCACATTTCGATGGGTCTTCATCGTAGCCGATGTCAATCGGCCCATTCTCGGCTCGGACTTCCTGACCCATTTCGACCTCGACGTCAGCATGCGTCAACATCGCCTGATTGACAGCAAGACGCGCCTCTCCATCACTGGAGTTCTGTCGCCTGTTGCTCCCACCGGCATCCGTACGCTGATCCCTAACTGCCCGTATGCGAAAATTCTCGACGACTTTCCTGATGTCACGAGGCCATGCAATTTAAAACAGCCGCTCAAGCACAATGTAACCCACCACATCGTCACGCGTGGTCCACCCGTCGCAGCTCGTCCCCGCCGCCTCTTCGGTGAGCGTCTCGCGATTGCTAAGCGGGAATTCGACCACATGCTCCAGCTGGGTATTATTCGCCCTTCGTCCAGCGCTTGGGCTTCCCCACTTAATATGGTACCCAAGAAAGAACAAGGTGACTGGCGTCCATGTGGCGACTACCGGGCACTGAATGCTCACACGGTCCACGACAGCTATCCCCTGCCACACATCCAAGATTTCACAGGACATTTGGAAGGATGCAAGGTATTTAGCAAAGTGGATCTTGTCAAGGCATATCATCAAATCCCAGTGGAGCCTACCGATATCCCGAAAACGGCCATAACTACACCCTTCGGCCTGTTCGAGTACGTGCGCATGCCTTTTGGCCTACGAAATGCAGCTCAAACATTCCAAAGATTTATCGCAGAGGTGACGCGTGGCTTTCCTGCTGTGTTTGCTTTCATCGATGACATTCTCATCGCAAGCCGCACTCCACAGGATCATGAGCGTCATCTCCGAGAACTCTTTCAACGCCTTCAGCAATACGGCCTTGTTGTCAATCCTCAAAAATGCGTTTTCGGGTCTTCCGAGCTCGATTTCTTGGGTCACCACATCTCGGCGCTGGGAATTCGGCCGTTGCCTTCGCACGTCAAGCCCGTGAAGGATTTTCCAGCACCCGCCACCCTACGCCAGCTCCGTGAGTTCCTAGGTCTGCTGAATTTTTCCCGACGCTTTATTCCCCACTGCGCTGAGCTTCTTCACCCACTAACCCACCTTCTTCGCACAACCAAGAGCTCTTCGTCCGCTATTCCCTGGAATGCCGAAGCACAAGATGCCTTCACAGCCGCTAAACAAACTGTCGCCGATGCCGTACTTCTCATCCACCCGAGGGCTGACGCACCCACTCGTATTATGGTGGATGCTTCCAGCGTGGCCATCGGCGCTGTTCTCCAGCAGAAAATTGCCTCTGACTGGCACCGACTGGGTTTCTTCTCTCGGACGCTGCAACCTGCCGAGAACCGCTACAGCGTTTTCGGCCGTGAGCTTCTTGCCATCTACTCCACCATCCAGCACTTCCGCCACTTCCTGGAGGGCCAGCCTTTTTATGTTCTGACGGACCATAAGCCTCTCACTTATGTCTACCGTACGAACTCCTCCAAGTACGTCGCACGTGAACTTCGCCAATTGGCATATATATCGGAGTTCACAACAGATATTCGGCACATAAAGGGGACCGACAACGAGGCAGCTGACGCACTTTCACGTATCACCTCGCTCAGCACTTCTACATCTGCTGTCAACTGGGAAACTCTGGCTCAGGCGCAGATTGAAGACCCAGAGCTGCAAGCGCTGCGTGACCATCCCCGTTCTCTCCGTCTGCAACTCGTTCCTCACCCGTTTGTACCCGGCTCACTCTGGTGCGACTTGTCAGCGGCCACACCTCGCCCCTTCATTCCGACTGCATTTCGTCGTGCAGTATTTCATTCGCTTCACGACATTTGTCACCCCAGTATTCGGGCTACGCAACGCCTACTTACTCAGAGATACGTCTGGCCGAACATTAACAGCGACGTTCGCCAGTGGGCACGCTCGTGTCTCGCTTGCCAGACTGCCAAAGTCATCCGACACACAAAGACTCCTACGCAGCCTTTTCTGCCTCCTGGCCGTCGCTTTGATCACGTCCACCTTGATCTGGTTGGACCACTTCCTCCATCTCGCGACTGCCGGTACATCCTGACCATGATCGACCGCTTCACCCGTTGGCCCGAAGCTGTGCCCATTACGGACATCACTGCGGAAACGGTCGCCAAAGCCTTCGTGTCATCATAGGTTTCCAGATTCGGCTGCCCCAGCATTGTCACTACCGACAGTGGCCGGCAATTTGAATGCGCCCTCTTCACTTCCCTCACGCGCCTGCTTGGTACTACGCACTGCCGTACCACAGCATACCATCCCTCTGCCAACGGCATCGTGGAGCGGCTCCATCGCCAGCTAAAGACTGCCCTTACTGCGCGCCTGGACCGAGACCACTGGGTTGACCACCTCCCTATGGTGCTTCTTGGGCTACGCGCCGTCTTACGACGCGACCTGGGATGTTCAACGGCCGAACTCGTCTACGGTGCACCCCTGCGGCTTCCTGGAGACTTGTTCAACCCATCGGTCACATCGCCTCAACCGCTGCAGTACCTACAGCGTCTGCAAGATTGAATCCGGCAGTTGCGCCTTGTCCTACCTCGATCTTCGGACCACAGCGTATTCGTCCACCCAGACCTTGCTTCTGAGACGCACGTTTTCCTCAGACGCGACGCTGTAAAGGCGCCTCTCACACCCTCTTATGACGGTCCGTATTGCGTTCTGCACAAGACGCCGAAGTCCGCTACAATCCTACTAAATGGTAGAGAGGAGGTGGTCTCGCTAGACCGCCTCAAACCGGCCTACCTCGAGACGCCTCCACATGAGCTACCAGCGGACCTGGTCAGTGTATCGCACAATGGACATAACGCCCTGACCAACACTCCACTGCCTCGGCGACGAGTCCATTTCGACCTTCTGTCTAGGCGGGGGGCCCTGTAGAGACCACCGACGCCGCAGCACGAGGAACGCAAGCGTCGGCGTTCTCAGCCGGCGCGTTTGTACCGGCTGCAAAAGAAAAGAAAAATAAAGAGTGGTGGCGCGTGCCCGGGAAACGGACCCGGCACGCGTCAGTTGGTTCTAGAAGCCTGCGACGTTGGTTGCATTGTCTGTAGCTCCGGTGCGACCTCGCGTTTCCCAACAATGTTATATTCAAGAGTAATTCTGCTTGCTATACCCCTCTGCCTTAACCGGCCATCAATTAGATGCAAATTGTTAAGCGCTGTAGTTAAGATGTAAAGCCCGTTTGATCTATGTCTTTTCAATGTGTCCATGATGTGATGAGTAGAGCTTGCAGCTCCCATCGTTGCATCCTGGTTTGTTCTGGGTTAAAATCGTAACGAGTGGCACTTTCTCTTGTGAACTGTGCGGTTCTCTCAGACATCCACTTTAGTTACGGAAACACAACACTGGTTGCTTGGTTGACACTGGCATAAAACACTTTCGCGTTGAAACAAAAGGAAAATGAGGATTTCTTATATGTAAGAGGAATGATGACTGATCCAATCCGGAGAACGCACACATCTATACTGAAGCGTCTTCCGCTGATAGCGCAGTTTCGTACATACTACAAGTCATCCCATGTTACAAAATCCTGTCATATGCCCCCGTTTCAGAGTATACAATTGACCATATGGTGATCTGTAAACCTGTCTAAATTATTTCGAGTTTAAGCTTGAGTGTTCGTAATCTCCTTCGCTTCCGTCCCTCTCGTCTACGTCGTGAAGAACATACCTGTTTCGCTCTGCCTCGGCAACAAATTCAAGAAATTTTCTTCGCTATGTTGCTGTAAAGCATTCTAAAATCATTATATATGAAATCATTAGGATATGTCAGAAAATACTCGCTTTTTTCATGCATATTTACCATCGCAACAATAGCTAACCTGCACTACTGTTATTACTGTAAACTTTGCAGGCTTTCAAAGATAAAAATGCCTTAAAAGAAATAAAAGAGCGATGCAGATAAAATGCTACAGGCTATAGTTCACACGCTGCAGTATGTCAAAACAGTGCGCAAACAAACCTTGGGTAAGGCTCTTTTTGTTGAGCATTCCGATGCCACCGGCGAAAAACGTCCCGCACATTGCGATCACCAGCTCGCTACTATTTCCTCCGTGAAATGCGACCACTTCTCCTGTGCGCAGTCCGAGCCTGCGGAGACCTGCAGCCACTCGGCGGCTGGTATCAAGAAGCTTTCCAAACGTGTAAGTCGTGTTAGACCGGGCGTCAACCTGCAGGATAGGAGAAGCAGCACGTGAGTGACACAAAACGTGGGCAAAAGGACGTTCTGCTGCGACTAGAAAGTGGCACAATATTCGATTCAGCAAGTATTCCGTGTTTTAATGGCCAAGATTGTGGTTGGCCGTATTCGGCAATGTTCCTGTGCTCCTCCTCAGATATACCTTCTTGATATATAACCATGCATCAGTGTCTTCATTGAACAAGAAACATTGCAAATGAACTTCACTGTGGCAGGAAGCATTCCTTAAAGCTGAACTCCGACCATAGGCGTAGACGTAGGGGGGTGGGGGGGGTGTCAAAGGGGCGCGTGACCCCCCCCCCCCGCTCCTGGTCATGTCCCCTTCGGGAAAGTTCACTGCTCAACCCCTTCCCCCTACAACCCAGGAAAATTAACGCCAGAGCTCAGGACGAGATGACTGGAAATATTTGGAGCATTTCAAATAAAAACAGTCGAACACGTTCACGCATCAACAGAAGCAAGCGAATTCGCACACACATGTTTCGTTCCACGCAGCCAATATTGTCACGCCAGCAATTCATAACAGAAATACACCAAGAGCTGTTCACATTCTATTTCTGTGCCACGAAGGCCGGCGCCACCGCACGTGCTTTTTCAAGACGTTGCCGGCCAATAGAAATGGGGAAAATAGCACGCGTCTATCTCAAAACCGCAGAAAGTCCGTTAATTAGTCAGCAAATGAACAGTGCCAAAACGCAGGTTGTCTAACAATCCAGAGCAACAGCTAGGATAGTGCTGCGCTTGCACAGACGATGTGCGCAGAGCATACTTGCGTCATTTGTTGACTGCCCTTTTCTTTCGCTATTTTTCCATCTCAGGTAGCGCATTCTGCAGGTACTACCCCGGTTGTGAAGTCTCGTTGGGGTACAGGGCGTAGGCATCGTGGCAACCCATGAACGTCTCGGCTATTGCGCGGCCTCCACATTTGCATGCGGTAGCTCAGCGGACAGCGAAGACCTCGAATCAACGCAGCAAACAGACTATAGCACATCTTATGAGCCGGATAAACAATTTGTCTCATTCTTCGTTTTGAAAAGGAAAGCATTACACATAAACAAATGCAAAACAAGGTTTGGTTGGCAGAGACTGCAGGACCCGCAGAATGCGAAAGTGGGACACCGCTCTCACGCGACTTACGCCGCTGGGCGATTTCAATACGAAGTCGGACTCCATTGAAGGGCGAAAATGATTGGCCGATTATCAGGAAGCTTGACGATCCCTCTGGTGCTGAGGGAGGTCCAAGATCGGGGCTTAGTTGCTGCACAACACTATACCACAATAAAGCTTCGTGATTCCTAAGCTTCTGGATCCGTCGTAATAGGTTACTACTGTAGGCTGTCGTTAGGCAAAATAAACATCCCTCAAGCGGGCGAAATTTATTCGAACATCAAGTCTCGCACTTCAGCCAGCCTCGTAATCATAATACCGCGCTGGCATGTGGACAATAGCACTGTGATACACAATGTATA
Organism: Hyalomma asiaticum; assembly: GCA_013339685.2. Taxonomy (NCBI): domain Eukaryota; kingdom Metazoa; phylum Arthropoda; class Arachnida; order Ixodida; family Ixodidae; genus Hyalomma; species Hyalomma asiaticum. The sequence goes on along the minus strand of CM023481.1, from coordinate 1,059,744 downwards.
TATATATATATATATATATATATATATATATATATATATATATATATATATATATATATATATATATATATACGTAAATAGCGTGGGTTGCCGCAGTTTATAACTGAATTGAAGATGCGCCTCTGAGAGAACGTTGGTTTGTTGCGCCAGCGTTTCGGTCGGAGCCTCAAGACATATCTTCAGAAAGGTCGGGCTCCGACCGAAACGTTGACGCAAGAAACCGTCGTTCTCTCTGAGGCGCATCAATTTAGTTATATATATATACATGAGACGTAGCATTCCAATGATACTTCATTTATTGGTCGATGTTTTGGTCAGGGTCTGACCTTTATCAAGACAGTATTTCTTTTTCCCCTGTGCGCTTATATAGGCGTAGGAAAAAGGGCGAAACTGTTTACTAAGTGTAGGGGAAAGTGAGTGGAGAAAGATGGGAGCGAGCAAAGGGGTGCCACCACGTTTTCTTCGAATGCGATTACGGCAGAAATTTTGAGGAAGCGGATGCAAAGGACAGAGGTGATGGGCATGTGACTGGCTCCACGAAAGCACGCAAAAAAGAAGAGTGCTCTTCGGCATGTCGCATCCAGGCGATTGTGGGAAAGCCATCGCCATCCTAACGACACGAGCGGCGATGGAGGTGGCGCTAAGTGGTCGCTCATTTTGGGGACCATAGCGGATCAAAGCGGCCGCCAGGAGGGTAGGAGGAGGAGAAGCGGTGGCGGAAACGGTGAGGCAAGCCACACACAAAAAAGGAAAGAAAAATCAAGGAGTGAGATGAGTAAACACTCCATACAGTACATGTGGTACGGGCCTGATAGTATGTTATATGAACGGTGTTATCAATAAAAGAGGAAAAAGGTAAGTGAGCGAAGTGGAAAAAATATTTGAAAACACGATACAAGGAAAATGCAGCAGTTTAAAAAGAGTAAAAAAAGCGGAATAGCTTCTGTAGAGCGCCACATATGTGAATTTGACACGGGCAACGGGTACCATCACCGAAAGCGCCGGCTCTGACGTAAAGCAACACTGTTTTCATGTCGTTTATTGGTTACTTTGATGTTAAGTATCTGCTGGTGTTATTCGCTCTTTAATGTACGCACAAGAGGAAGAGCGCCCGGACATTCATTTATTTCATTTTCCAGTGTGCGAAAGATGTGAATTAGGTATAACTCGCGCTGCTCGCGTTCCATGAGAGAGCGGAAGTTTCCTTGCAGTACTGGTACCCTAATTGAATCAAAACTGTGACTTTCTGATTTATTATGTCTGGAGAGGGGGGGAGGCGGTTGGTTGTATTTCCATATGTGACCGATGGTTGTTGTACCTGATTCGGAAATGTGTATCAGTTTCTCCGAAGTATTGTTTACAGCAGACCCCACACTCCAACAGGTAGGCCTTGTTTCGTGAGTCGTAGTTAAGGTCGCCGCGGATTCAATGCGTAAATTTCCAGTGTGTGCTTTAGCCTATTTTTGCATGCGCTTGCATACCATGTGTCTGCTTTTTCAGCAGGGTCGCCAACCTAATTCTGTTGTTCCGTTTGTTTTATAGGGTATAACATAGTCCCTGATGCTTTTTGGGCGTCTTTAGACCACTATGGGGGGAGTAGTGAAGAACTTCTTAAGGTGGTTGCTTTCCTCAAGGATATTAAAGTGTTTGTGTGACTGATCCGAAGGTCGCGGGATAGAATGCCGGTAGCGGCGGCTGCATTTCAATGGAGGCGAAATGTTGAGGCCCGTGTGCTGCGCGATGTCAGTGCACGTTAAAGAACCCCAGGTGGCCGAAACTTCCGGACCTTCACTATGGCGTCTCTCATAATCACGGCTGCTTTCGGGAAGTTGAACCCCACAAATCAATCAGAGTTTTTTTTTAATTTTGTTAACATTTGAAACGTGACTTGTGAATGTTACATTTAGGCTGCGTCGTTCTTGTTGGCTTTGGTGGCGGGGCAGGTTAACTGCTTTTTTATTGCGTCGTAAATGAGGGGGCGGGTATTGCTGTCTGATGGGGATGCTACGCAGGTGTTCTTTGTCATCTTTAAAGTGTTTTGTTTCGGAGCAGATTCTCATAAATCAGTGTGCCTGGTAGTATGGTATGCTGGTTCTGCAGTGCCGCGGATGGCAGGTTTTAAAGGAGCGGTGTTATTGCGCGTCTGTGGGCTTTCTGTACACCTTGGCTGTCAGCCTAAGGGTAGGCTGATATCAACCTAGCCTTGGTTATCATCTTTGCTGATAAACACGTCTGGGGCTGTTCAAGTTGAAATTTGAACTCTTTTTTGGCAAGCAAGTAGACCAACTAAAATAGACACACGAAACACCAGGACTGCTGTAAATAGGCTGCTTCACAAGACGTATGAAACAAAATGACTGCGGGGATCGAAACCGCAACTTTGAGCGGCGCCTCAAGTTTTCTGCACCTGAACCCGGTGCACGGTTTTCAGTATAGGCCCACACTTCTGTGACAAAGGATGACACAGGATGGCCGGTTCAAAGAGCTCAGCTCTTAAGACAAAAGGAGACCGCTTATCGCAGGTTGCGATTGAAATGTAGATATAACAAGCACGCAGAGAGACATGCAACCTAACAAGATTTAGGATCGTATCGAACACGGGTTGTCGAGTTGCCAAGCAAGCGCGCTACCACTAGGCTACGGCTGATTCTCCCTCTCCGAATATATAGTAAATAAAGCTATTGCACCACGTTGTGTGCTGACGGTGTTCGTGTAACGTGAATTCCGCTTCTAATGTGTGATAAGCACTATCATAACAATGCATATGTCCTACGACCATTCAGTATGTTTTTATGCGACGCTGCTCAATCCTATAGAAATACTTCAACGAACAAGGCTTATTATTTCACATCAACGCACGATTTAGTGCATTTTTGCTCGACAGAACATGTAATGTTGGTGACTACCAACATTACATGGTACCATGAGGTACCATTCAGTCGCCACGGTGCTGTCGACGTTCCTGGTTAGTCCATGTTAGGCATACTCATGAGTATGTGCATGCGCTTTGCACGTAAACCTCGATCCTACTCTCAACGGTTGGACTGAATCTCAAACAATTCGTCATAGGCAATTTACTCATTGTCTGCTTCGCATGACACCGATTCCCAGAGTGTGTGGGGTCTGCAGGACTTTTTCTATCTATCTACCCGCCTACGTCTCGGTGCTCTCCTGGCCGTCTCGTTCACTTTATATGCACCGACATATAGATATCAGGTACCAATGCATTACAACCATGAGTGATTAACATAAGATAATCGTCATCTACGCCACGAATAACTATTCTGCAATAAGGTGTGGCTCATACCTGTATTGCTCGGCCCGTGGTATTCGGGTATGCACCACATGTGTTTACATTTTCAGAGCCGATGTCAATCCCACGCCAGCTAAAATCTAAATTTCACATATCATTAGAACACACTTGACGATAACATAGCCATACCTCTTGTGGTAGCGAGGGATTGAAATGTAGATATAAGAAAGACACACATGCACATGAACGCGTTTTAACGTCCGAAGTCGACCTACCGGGTTAATCTTAGGCGGATATCGAACCGGGGCCCCCCAAAGGTGCCAAGGAAGCGCGCTATTGCTAGTCTACGGCGGCTTCTCCCACACGGTTAGTGATAAACCTAATGCACCAGTATTTGCGAGCATGGTTCTCGTGTAACGTTGATTGCCCTTGCTGTGTGTGTTAAGCGCTCTCCGAGCAGTTTAATAGACGACACATATGTTCTAGTAACACTCGGCATGCTTTTGTCCACTTTGGTCGATCCTGTATGAATAATTCAAAAAACGACGCTCATGATATGCACATCAGCACACCGTACCGTCCATTCTTTTTCAATAAAACAGGTGTCTGTGCTGTGCGCTAACGCGACGGTGCTGTTCAGTTTCCTCATTAGCGCCCACTGAGCATACACCTGCTCATTCACTTTGCACATAGACGTTTCTCCTGCTCCTAACACTTCAATGAATAGTACGCGATTAGTCATAGACAATGTCCTCCTGACTGCTTCGCATGACACCGATTCCCACAATGCGTGGGATCTACAGGATTTTTTGTTGTCTTGTTTCCTTATTTCCTCTTCCCCATTGTGTGTTTCGGTTGAGGTGTTCTGATATGATTAAACTGTAGGCCAACATACTTTTTGTAAGGATGAGTTCTTTGTTTGATTTCTTTCTTGCTGTGTTAGGCAATAAAATTTAACTTTTGTGCTGATGCGTAACTACTGAGCCGTGCTACTTAAGCCGAAAGAAACTGCAGGAAGCGTAAACGAAAACTTTTCGCGACGACCGGGGTGCTCTAGAAGCGAAGAAAGTGAAATTCGCAACCCCTCTTCAGCAGAAATGTGTGTGTGCTGACAAGAAGAGTGACAATATGGATGCAAATGAACGTGGTTTTATTTTTGGGCCATTATGACAAATAAGAGAACCAATTTCATATGTTGTTACTTCGGTGCGATGTGACGCAAATATTACGCTCTCCACTCCATCACCCCCCCCCCCGCCTCCATCTATCTCAACCTTTGTGAAAAATTGCACGATATCTGAGGATATCATTTAGTGGTGACGGTCGTACTTCTTTTGCGAATGGTGCACCATGCTTTGCTTCCGGGAAGTTTCAGTAAAAGCAACGGCATCTTTTGGGTAGTTGACCTACGCCTGAACAAAATGTATAGAGCAAGTTTTAGCATGTCAATTTGTTACCGTACGGGTCAATCACCACTCTTGTAGCAGGAAGTACATATTTCAGCTCTATCGTAAACCAGCACGATTAGACAGGTGGGATTCGTCTATATTGCCATTTCCTGTCGTTTCACGTGAACGCTGCATCAAATGCTCCTCGCTACGGGACATACGTGTCACTCCAGAATGAAATAAAACACGTTTATTTGTTCGAAGAATCATCAAAATTTTTTTTGCATTATCCATCTTGGCTAGAACAGTGCAGTGCACTTTGCGCGCTGACATTTCCCGTCGCTGCGATGTGTTGATATGACTCGATGTAGTGGTCTATGCACATTCACCCAAGACGTGGGTAACAGACGCAGGAAGACGGCCGCTGGTGGAGTAAAAAACCACGTTTGGTGAGCCGGCAATGGCTGAGGCGCAGGTAAATAGAGATGGCCTCAGGAGAGGGGTTATGGGCGGCCAGCTGAAATTCGTACATGCCACAGAGGGCTGCGTGAGTGTGTATCCGTTCCGTAATGCACGGCGAGTTTGGCTGTGGTGCGGTGATGCAATTGATGGCGCAGTGGATTTCTTTTCGGTATAGAAGCAGTATAGACCAAGAGCTGGAAAAGAGCTGGAAGGGCGGCGTGTTGCAAGATTAACCTTTCACCTCACTGCGCACATTCAATACGCTATCATAAACAGTCTTCTAGCAGAACGCACTTAGTAATTCTAGCAGAACGCACTTCTAGCAGAACGCACTTCTAGCAGAACGCACTTAGACAGAGTAATTTTCACTCTGTCTGAACAACAATGAAGGCACTTAAGCGCCAATAAGTTGAGCATTTTCAGCTGACAATATTCACTGGTGTTAAACACATTCGTTCTCTGGCAGCTGCTGCATAAACTGACGCACAATGTGGACTGTTGCATCGCGTCATCGCCACCAGCCTCTCCTACGTCCACTGCACGACGATGACCTCTCCCAGTGATCTAAACTTTCCTCGGTTCCCACGAGCGGGTCCCAGTTTACGCCTACGAGTCTTTAATTTCGTTATCAAGCCACAATTTTTGCCTGCCCCGGCTGCATTTCGAATGAGTTGGTATCTACTTCGGCATTTTCTTTGTGCACCGAATATATATCCAACCCATTATGTGAATGGCCCCGGTCCATGTTATTCTGTTATCAACAACCAAGGTGCCAGCTATGTATGCTGGAGGAGCACCTGACAATATGTCTCTTCTCTAATCTGCTCGTTCTGCTAGCTTTTCATGTCTTTTAAATTTGCGTCTTTTATTTTCCTTTCCATGGCAGGCTAAGTGGTTGTTAACTTCTTCAGAAATTTCTTTATTGTCCTCGAAGTTTGTGAGCCGTACCTGTTTGCGCAGGCAGAATAATGATTGTATATCTTTCGCCTAGGAGATGAGGGTAAGCTGCGGGTCATAGTGGCGGACTGTCATCCATATGCGCGCAGCCCGTCCTCATTCTTCACTGAATTTCTTTTTCTTGAGTAGGCTACCCTGTTAGTAATTGTTTAGATGCGCATAATTTTGCACATGATCTAAAAGTTGCTTCGAAATTCTTAACCTCTATATGGAGGCTTTTCGCCTTTATCTGTGTTTTAGCCTATTCATTATAAGTTATGCCTTATATTTCCCAGTTTAGGTCTTGAATGATCCCCTTCGAAACATCCTCGTTAAGGTTCGAGTTCACGATATCGCCTGCAGAGTTTAGCTTGCTGCGAATTTTCTCCGGTCTCTTGCATCGCCATTTCTTCCCAATCTATGGGTTGAGTGTTCCATTCAATCATTAATTTGTTGACTTTGACGTTTGTCATTCTGAAACAACAAAATTAATATGAGAGACGCGCAGTCCATCTGGAGAGGGCTCCGTAAATTTGGACTGTCTGGGGTTTTTTAACGTACACCGACATTGCAGAGTGTACGGGCCTGTGGCATTTCGCCTGCATCGAAATGCGGTAGACACGGCCATGATTCAATCCCGCAAACTTCGGATCAGCAGCTGAGCGCCATGGCCACTAGACCACCATGGCGGAACCTTCTTTTAAGCGCGCAGCAATCAAGATGAAAGATATGATATCTTTTAATCGGACCCCTATATCGATCGTCATTCTTCACTCTCGTAGTGGAGAACTTTGGAAGCTGTGTGTTCTTTGTAGTAGTAGCCTGACGTTTGGTCCCGAAAATTCCTTGGCGCCGTAATACTTGGATTCCAAAATGGCTGGAGTTTTCGCTAAGTCGAATGCCTTTTCTTATTCTATAAGGTAATAAAGGGGGTTTCATACACTACACTCTATCTCAATTACCTGTCTGGTGGCGTGGCTGTGCTCCAATGCGGAACATTTTTTCATGAAAACAGCTCGAACTTGGGGGTGATTAAAAAAGGAATGGTGGTGTTTGCTTATTGGAAACCATGTTCTTGTGTAATTTGTACATTGCTAAAAAGGCTGAACTGTCTACAGTTCTCTAAATTTTTTAACGTCAACAGTGATGCGTAATGAGATCATTCTGTTTCAAGAGGAACCCGGGTGTTCCTGCTCAAAGGAATTTAATGACCGCCGCACAGCTTAATCAAATAAGCGGACAAGAACTCTATCTCGATAACTTTGTGGTTTTCGCCTGGTAGTGCGATGTCAAAACATAAACTCAGGCTATCGAATGCATACATTACTGCTGAAAGTCGCGCAATACCGATCCCTACCTATGTTTAAAAGAAATTTCGCTTGACAATAATGCTTGGGAAATACTTTACATATATACCTTGGTAAAATCGATGACGACGTTGAACGCCCCTAGCAGGGAAAATACAAAGCAATATAGATGACTAGCTAAACCGACAGTCACTAGGTCCACTTTACGCGTATGCCAATAGAAAGCGCTGCGATTGGTTCCTTTGCCTTTACTGTAATAAGTTTAATTTGAGATTTCCTGGGCCTGGTCTGCTTAGACGAGCCGTCAACTGCTTCTTTTATTAACGGCAAATCAATACAATAGCATTATAAATGGCTACATGACTTGATCATCTTCACTCCGTACAAAACCAACTATCGATTATATAAATAGCACAGTCTTTCCTACATGAATTTAGTGATCCTTGGAATTCAATCTTTTATTGTATGATGGACGGCACATTTAAAAACATAACCTCTTATTTGGAATTCTGCTGCTTAGAGAGGACGTCCCCAGCAGATTTCCCAGAGCACACATGTAGAAGGCCGAAAACGTGAAAAATAGGCAGGTCTTTTATCTTGAAGCTTATGTGACATATTGGACTTTTTTCAGTAATGCTCCTTATACCTTGTGTGCTGACTCCAAAGACACCCATTAGATCCGGGCCCTGGTGGTAGCACTTCGGCGGAGGCGAAGCGCTAGAGGGCCCTTCTACTGTGCGTTATCAGTGCACGTTAAAGAACCCCATATTGTCGAAATATACAGTGTTCGCCTCTAGGGGGTGGATCCTAACCTTATTGTGGCTCTGGCACGGTAACCAATAGCAATTGTAGCTTCTTCGCAAATCTCAACAAGGGGTCTCTCACTATAGGGATCGTCTACGCACAATATCCAGAACTCCGTGTTCCGGGGAGACCACAGGCGCTCCCTGATGCCTTAAACTTCTCATACTGCGTATTGATGTATTTACCTTATTCAGTGCGCTTTTAAGCATGCCGTCTGGAATTCCCTCGCGAATTTCTTTTCGGTGAGTGTATATCGTGACGTCGGGGAGCGTAATGGGCATTGTTATGGTTTGAGTGACGTTGTTGGCCTGCCAGGGTGGTCCATTGAATATGTGCTCGGCTACTGAACTGATGGTCGAGTGATCAAATCCTGCCTTCAGTTCCCTGAAGCCTACATGTTGAGGGTCCTGTAACGTGCGAATTAAGTGCACGTTAGAGAACCCAAGGCAGTGGACATTTCTGAAACTCTTCACTACGGCGTCTATCATAACCATATCATCGTCTTGGGGCGTGAAACTCCAAAAGTCAATCAAATTAGGGACGTTGTTTGGAAGTAGTGCGCACCTCAGCCGTTGTTACATCACTTGGCCTTGTAACAAACACTGCGTATCTACATACATACAAAAACTTGAATATGCCACATTCTGATCAGCATCAGATATATGTTATGTGTCATATGATCTGCCTCCCGCATGTTTGTATTAAGGGAAATACTTTTTGGACACCGTGTATTGCTCCAAATCATATAGGATTATGAATGTAACCCTTGAGAACCTCTGAAAAATCAGAATGCCTGTGCGACACCCGGGTTCTCATTTAGAGAAACCAGAAAGATCTACTTGAGGCGCAAAGCTACAAGACTTGCTCCGTATCAAGACTTGCTCCGACTACAATGCTCCGTATCATCGGCTGCCGATATTATATAGTGTGCTAGAGATCAAAAATATAGCGCGCGTGACCCGTCATGATACAACCGGGCATTTCATAATGGTGTTCATGTGGTAATGGTGCTTCTGTGGTTTATGTGGTAAAATACAATAATTACGCCATTACCAACCATTTCATATTGGCGTGATGTTACATTCTTGTCAAATAAAGAAAAACCAAGGAACTGTTAATGCATAATGAGCAGTGCTTGGGGCTCCTGCATACGAATACCGAATAATGAGAGATTCCATTCGGTGCCTCACATGATTTTTTTTTATTTTTGAGTATGTTTTTTCGTGAACATGCTTGCTTATTTAATGACCTATTGCCATGCAGAAAATTACGTCAACGCAACCTTGGCGGGTACTGATATTAACCAAATTTGAACCAAAAAAACAGAGGATTGCCCGAGTCGGTATGCACACCTTCTATCCCATTACACATTTCACTTGAAAGGAGCCTAATTAATGTTTTCTTTCTTTCATTCATTCATGAATATTAACTTAGCAGCGGACACTAACGTAACGTCAAAAAGGACTGGACTTTTCTGTAATATAAAATGTAAGAATTAGGGCGCTACCGACCCTTTTAAATTGGCGTGGTATTGCATTTTTGTGAAATTGTATCAGTGATTACGTTTTTCTGTCTTATGGCGGCGCCATACAATACATGCACAGACACCACCAATTTATCTTTGTTTGAAATTAAATTACTTTAAATGCAAGTGATATTGGTTGGTGAGGCAAATAAGATTACACACCTGTGTAACAATAATCAGAATCCCTCAGGCGTCAGGTGCCGCGGCAAATTCTATCAAAATATAACGTGCTACAAATGTGTCAAACACATCTAATAAAGTGGCCAAAAAGCTTCTGTCGCGCCGGCCACTGACCGCGCTTCATTAATGCCGTTAAATTGCTTGTCCACTGTGTAAGGAATGCGAGGGCCAATTACTTTTTTCTCTGTCATCATATACTACCGTTGTTATTCAGGGCAGAAGTCCAATTTGTAGCTCCGTCCTTAATTTTCTAGATCTCTTTGGGATGCCATTGCAAAAAAAAAGTACTAAGAAGAGTGATAGCCTAGAATTTCGAAGCCTTCTAGGCTTCCTTAGCCCGCTTGGGCTCGTTACCTGAACATGTGGGTATACCTTGCGCGTTACGTAACAGCTGGCATGTATTTCGTGAAGACAATGTTTTTTTGCAGAGAGAAATGAGCACCTATTCTCTAAAGTACCGAGGTACCGTGCCACGGGCTCTTGCACACTCTATGCACACATGTACGTACGAAATCGAGTGTTTATGTGGATTCCTTATGTGGAGAATAGAATCAATTTGCAACAATTCCTTCTTAAGTAAAAAGTTATTACGTCATATATATATAGATTAGAAACGAATTGCGCACTTGCGAAAATCGCACGTTTATTGTTCAACGTTTCGGCCGTGGCACGGCCTTCGTTAGAATATATATATATATATATATATATATATATATATATATATATATATATATATATATATGACGTAATACACAGAACAACGACATTTGGCTTCAGCGGTTCTGTGCTTCACTGCCGGGGTTCCAGCAGCGTAGACTAAGGTGACGGCAACACGAGTGTCCCCTGACGAGGGCTTACAATATGCTGCCAGATGACGTCGGCCCACCCGTTCGGTATTATGGAGGCGCCGTACAGACGCAAACGTCATCTTGCACTCGCCTTTGCTTCTTGTACACACCTCTGTATCCCAAACCCCCTTTTTTGTGAGCTCTCCCCTTTCCACCCCCATTATGCATGTTCGTGAAGTGTACTTAAGAACCGTGCGCCCATGAAAACATTTAGCTTTGAAAAAGACTGGTCTCCAGCCGAAACGTCAGAATAAATCCCAAATAATATGTTTGTCACTGTGACTTTCTGATCGTATATATATATATATATATATATATATATATATATATATATATATATATATTGTGGGCACCTAATGCGCTACTCTTCGTCATCTCTACATAATCATCATCACATGGGTTTCTTCTTCATCGATTGTCGGTTGTCACCTCGCGTCTCATCTATGCTTTGGGCTCGGCCGGTTTGCCGCATCATCCAGGCCTAATAAATACCCCGTGGTGACTGCATCATCACAAGTGGTGGAGGTGCGGGGTATTTATTAGGCCTGGATGATGCGGCAAACCGGCCGAGCCCAAAGCATAGATGAGACGCGAGGTGACAACCCACAATCGATGAAGAAGAAACCCATGTGATGATGATTATGTACAGATGACGAAGAGTAGCGAATTAGGTGCCCACAATATATACACAGCCGTCGACCAATTGACACGGTATGCCGAAACAGCGTGCGCGAGTTCCGCCTCCGCATCCGAGGCCGCTCAATTTATACTCCGCGCCATAATTCTGCGCCACGGTGCTCCTCGCGTCATCCTGAGTGACCGTGGAAAAGCCTTCCTGTCGCAACTCGTAGACGAAGTCCTCAGAGCATCTGGAACCACACGCAAGACAACATCCAGCTACCATCCGCAGACCAATGGCTTAACCGAACGATTTCATCGAACGCTTTCCGACATAATAAGCAAGTACATACGACCGGATCACAAGAACTGGGACACACTTTTACCCTTCGTGACATTCGCGTACAACACCGCCGTCCAACGCACAACCGGTTACTCGCCCTTCTATCTTGCCTACGGCCGCTCGCCCTCTTCCTTCCTTGACGCATCTTTCTTCGCTGCGCCCATCAGAGCCCCTTCGTTCTCCTGTGAGGAATACGTCTCCCGTCTCCAGCGTTCTCGACAGCTCGCCCGCATCAACACCGAAGCAAGTCAACAGGATCGCAAGAATTGCTATGACGCCAGTCGTCGCATGGTATTTTTCCGCCCAGGCGACGAAGTGCTCCCCAGGACACCAATCCGCATTCCTGGAATGTGCGACAAGTTTCAATTTCGTTTCATCAGCCCCTACACCGTGTTGGCCCAGACGTCTCCTGTAAACTATAGTGTGACACCCGTTGTTGCTCCAACTGACCGTCGCTGTCGTTCTACAGAAATCGTTCACGTTTCCCGCATGAAGCCTTTCGCAAGGCGGTCTCCGTCCCTTTAAGCTGCGGCCAGGCTGGCCGCTCGCGCGCCGGGGAAATCAGTGTGGGCACCTAATGCGCTACTCTTCGTCATCTGTACATAATCATCATCACATGGGTTTCTTCTTCATCGATTGTGGGTTGTCACCTCGCGTCTCATCTATGCTTTGGGCTCGGCCAGTTTGCCGCATCATCCAGGCCTAATAAATACCCCGTCGTGACTGCATCATCACAATATTGTGGGCACTTAATGCGATGCTCTTCGTCATCTGTACATAATCATCATCACATGGGTTTCTTCTTCATCGATTGTGGGTTGTCACCTCGCATCTCTTCTATGCTTTGGGCTCGGCCGGTTCGCCGCATCATCCAGGCCTAATAAATACCCCGTGGTGACTGCATTGTCACAAGTGGTGGAGAGTGCTGTTCGGTCCTCGGTCATCTGCCACGCCGATCTACCTCCTGGAGCTCAGATCCGGTCGCCGATTGTGCCAGCTGTCTGCCGTGATGTCGCAGGACGCGCCGCCCAATCCTTCTACATCGGCCCTCTCGGCCCCGACTACCGCACCCCTTCCCTATTTAATTGTCAACGGCCACCAGCGGGACCCCCACCTGTTCGCTGGCCTCCGCGGAGAGGACGTGGAGGATTGGCTTGACCACTACGACCGTGTCAGTTCAACCAACCACTGGAACGAGCCACTCAAGCTACACCACGTCTCTTTTTACTTAACGGGAGTGGCCAAAACCTGGTTTTTCAACCACGAGATTGACTTTGCCGACTGGGAGTGTTTCAAGCAGAAGCTTCGACAAGTTTTCGGGACACCGGCCGTTCGATCCGCCCTTGCGAAGAAGACGCTTGACACTCGTAAACAGCAACACGGAGAGTCGTACACGTCGTACATCGAGGATGTCCTCGCCCTTTGTCGACGCGTCAATGCCACCATGACCGAGGCTGACAAGGTTAGACACATTCTCAAGGGCATAGCGTCTGTTGCATTCAATGCGTTGGCCATCAAGAACCCTGACACCGTTGCCGATATCGTCGTCACCTGCCAGCGCCTGGACGAACTTGAGTCCGCACGTTTGCACTCGGACACAACCGACAACATATCCAACACAGAACCGTCACTACGTACGATGATCCGCACGATCATACGCGAGGAGCTGCAGTCCCTCGGCTTCGCAGTTAGTCCACTTCCTCAACACCCTTCCAGTGCCTCCTTGCGAGAGGTCGTAAAGGAGGAATTGGCGTCCGTGGCTGGGGCTGCTTACGCGGAGCCCATAAACCCGAGGCCCCCGCCAACATATGCGCATGTTGCTGCAGTGCCACCAGTCATAGTACAACCGATGCCTCCGCAACCAACGCCCGCGCACCTGGCTGCCATCTCACCTGCCGCGCCTAGCGCTCGGCCCTATCCGCAATGGCGACAGACTCGTCCAATCTGCTACTACTGTGGATATCGTGGCCATATTGCACGCTTCTGCCGTAAGCGTCAGCAAAACGAGCGCCGCGGATACGACGTATCAGAACGGGACGAGTTTTCTGTGGGCGGCCCGTTCCAACGCCGTCCATATCCATTCCCTCCCACCCGCTCTGCGTCGCCAAGTGCAACGTGTGACACGACTCCCGACTACCGTCCCAGCAGACGCCGCTCACCGTCACCACTGCGTCGTTCTACGTCGCCCCTGCGACCAGCCTCTCATTTCGCTGATCGCCGCCAGGAAAACTGACTTGCGCAGCTTTTGGAGGAAAAGCTGCATCGCACGAAAAGACAGAAATTCCTCCAGCATGTCCGTGTAATATGATTATGGTTATAGTGGAAGGTGTTCATGTGCAAGCTTTGGTTGACACAGGTGCTTGTGTATCAATTATACGTCGCGATTTGTGTTCACGTCTGCGGAAAGTTACGACCCCCTACGATGGCCCTACACTATTTTCTGCTCAAGGGGACGCCATTACACCTTCCGCCATGTGCACCGCTCGTGTTTACATCGATGGCATCCTGCACCACATACAATTCGCAGTGCTACGTTCGTGCGCGCAGAAGCTCATATTAGGCTGGGATTTTCTTTCTGCAGCATCTGCTTACATCTGCTGCCGGGAACGTGTTCTTCATATGGATGAAACCACCAATTCGCTTTATGCGCAGGACTCTGAAAATGACGCACCTCTTCGCTTGCTTGCGGAAGCCGACATCGAGATACCTCCTGGCCTTCAGCGGATTGTTGCCATCACGTCTGATGTCATTGACACAGGTGACGTGCTCGCTCTTCCATCTGCACGCTGGCTAGCAAGAGGCATTGTTTTCGCCACGGGCCTAGTTCGGTTTGCCAATGGCTCAGCACATCTCAGCGTGACCAATCCGACATCAAAAAAGGTGCTTATTCCTAAAGGCGCTACACTAGCTTGCACCAGTGGATCCGATTCTCTCTCCGTCGTTTCCCTCGAGACAGCTTCATCTGCAGCTCCTTCTGTTGCAACTTCCGCCCCTCCCTCTGCTCTTTCCGCTGCCATTAGCTCAGACCTGACGCCTTCAGAGTCAGAGCAGTTACTAGCTCTACTGCAAAAACGTAAGTCGTTGTTTGACGTGCACTCGGCTTCATTGGGGCAGACTCCCATCACCACGCATCGGATAGAGACAGACAGCGGATCCATCGTGCGTCGCCGACCGTATCGCGTATCGCTTGCAGAGCGAAAAGTCATCGAAGAGAACGTCGCCGACATGTTACAACGAAATATAATACGTCCATCTACCAGTCCTTGGTCATCTCCTGTTGTTCTTGTACGGAAAAAAGACGGCTCTGTGCGCTTTTGCGTGGATTACCGCGCACTCAACAAGATAACGCGCAAGGATGTGTACCCGATGCCACGAATTGATGATGCCTTAGATTCCCTGCAGGGTGCCGAGTACTTCTCAAGTCTTGATTTACGGTCGGGTTACTGGCAGATACCCATGCACGAGGATGATAAAGAAAAAACGGCCTTTTCTACGCCAGATGGCCTCTACGAATTCAACGTCATGCCATTCGGCCTCTGTAATGCTCCCGCAACTTTCGAACGCATGATTGATACCGTTCTCCGTGGGCTGAAATGGAAGACTTGCTTGTGCTATTTGGACGATATTGTTATTTTTTCATCAACGTTCTTGCAGCACTTGCAACGTCTGGACGAAGTTCTTACGTGTCTCGCCAACGCCGGCCTCCAGCTGAACACCAAAAAGTGCCGTTTTGCCAGCAAGAGCATCAAGGTGTTGGGCCACGTTGTGAGCAAGGATGGAATTCGTCCTGATCCTGACAAGGTTTCGGCAGTTGTGCATTTCCCTCGTCCTGAAAAGGCCAAAGATTTGCGAAGTTTCTTGGGTCTCGCATCTTATTTTCGGAGATTCATCCGAGACTTCGCCTCCATCGCTGCACCTTTGCACAAGTTACTTGCTGCTCGTGTACCCTTCTCCTGGTCTCCAGAATGTGAATCGGCGTTCACACATCTTAAGCGCGCACTTACGTCTGAACCAGTACTTCGACACTTCGACGAAGCCGCACCTACACTCTTGCATACAGACGCAAGCGGTCACGGCATTGGTGGTATTATCTTACAGCGCGACGAGTCTTCACGTGAAAGGGTCGTCGCGTACGCAAGCCGCGTACTGACGAATGCCGAGAAAAATTATACTATCACTGAACAGGAATGCCTAGCTGTCGTTTGGTCAGTCCAGAAGTTCAGACCTTACCTTCACGGCCGCCATTTTACAATCGTCACGGACCATCATATATATATATATATATATATATATATATATATATATATATATATATATATATTGTGCATATACATACATATATACGTATGTATTGTGCATATGCCCCCATGACTGATGATAAAGTGCTTGTGCTTAAACGGCTCGGGAACAGGTTGAATATTAGAAACGCATTGACGAACAAGCTGTTTGACTGATACGAAACTCGCCTGAACTGGAAACATCTGGAGTGCTTCGGCTCCGAACACAAGCGGTATTTACCCTTCGATGCTCTCGTTTACATCCCGGCAAATCTCGCACATAATCGCGAAAGCCAAACCCGATAATAACCCTAGCGTAGCAGAAATTCCGTGGGCATATTCAGCATCCACGGATTTTTCGAAACAATCTCCACGTTGGCAAACAAAACTTAGCGACGCGTTTAGAAACTAAAGGACAAAGTCTATCAAAGTAGATCATTACTTATGTTCCAGATACGACAACGAAAATGTCATTACTGGGCATGCGGTGTTGCAGAGATCTGTGACTTTTGACCGCCAGGTGTTATTTGACGAACAACACAAGGGACATCATGCAATTGCGCCTTCTTCAATGTTGCAACAGAACAACAGAGAAAATATGTGAAATTATCTGAGCAACTAATTAACTCTTGCACTGGCTGGTTTAGGGCGCCTGTATGGCAGAGTTTTTCCGTGAACCAGGTATTTTTTCTGCAATTTGCAGTTCGCGAGAGAGCAACTTATCTGAGCTCGTAGTAGGCAATTTGCGCACGAGAAATCTGTGGTGAGAGGTTCCGCTGCTTCGAACGAACAACTGCGCAATTGTTGCTATAAAAGACAATGAAAAACGATGACGTAAAAGTTGTTGTCAGCTTACCAGCGCAATCACGTCCTCGCGCTCTCGCCAAACTTCAGTGAAGAAAGATTCAAAATTGACGTCCGGTATGACTGCGTCCTCAACGCGTGACTTTATGACGCCGTCCTCGATGACCACGGACACCCTAGAACCTGAGGGCTCGCATGGTGTTGAAGGTGGCACAGGTGGCGAGAAAGCTTGGGCTGACATTTTCTGATGCTGCATAAGGCAAGACCTAGATAGGTAGCTTAAATAGGCTATGACTACGAACAAAAGAAGGAACCAGACTCCAGGTGCAGCCGACGCGTTTACGTTAAGCCTTCGTGCTCGTGTGCGGCTGCATGCGGGCTGGAATAGGCGTACATCGAGCATGAACGCAAGTAGCCTGCGGTACAACCTATTACGGCAGAGCTGTGTTGGCTGAAAAGTAACGTTCATTCGCGACTTAAAAAAAAAGAAAAGAAGAGCAGCGAACCGCAGCTGCCCCGCCGGAAATCGTGTCTTTACGCATTGGCTATTGCCCCACACATAACAGAGGTTGGAAGGTGATGTTCCGCACGCAAAGAGTTTTCTCAGTGAAATAGAAGAAAAAGAGGTAATAACATAAAATGTGCAAAGGCCGCTTTGCTACATTTTTTCACTTTGACATTACTGTAGCATTGGAGCGCAGCAAAGGTTAAGGGGAAGATCCCGCCCACACTCAGGACATACAGGACACGTGCCACTCTACCAGGAGATTTTACCCTATTCCAAAGTAATGAAAACATAAGTATGATTTCCAATCACCTATTTGCCAGAGCTAGCACGTACGGGAAATATCATAGCCGCATGGGGACTACGAATTGCTAAATGATGAAAAAAAACTATATATATTGCATATCTTTCATTACAGCCTTTATACTATAACAGTGTCACTTTGGAATGTCAGCTCAGATCGCATTGTACTCATAATTTTTTATATTGCCGTGCTAAACTTGTGTGCCTTCCCTGCAGGTAGGAATGTATTCGGGAGAAATTAATTTTAGTTTTATTAAAACTATGGCAGCGAAATGAACACTTAGGGACTAACCTTCCTGTCCTTGTTATTTGTCCTTCTTTTTGCTTCTCGTCCTATGATGGCGCAGCGCTAAATCATGGCAATTTTTATGAAACTTTATCAGCGCGTTTCGAACCTCTAGAATGTCGAAGCAAATAGGACTAGCTATATCAGCGTTCGAAACTTGCTAGTCCTCAAAAACGAAAGGAAGCTGGTGCTCCAGCCACTGTCGATTTGTGAAAAATAGCGCCAACAAACAACTGGAGATGTCGGTGCCATATGGGTACAGTCCGAATGAGCATCCCTACGCGTGAGAATTCCATTTCCCAACCAACTAAGCACGTTGTTTCGTTGTGCTTGAAATGTTTTCCAACTAACTGCCGCAATATTAGGGATCGGAAGAGATACTAAGGAAAACGTGCTCGCATACAAATATCGAAATACATGTCCTGGAAGCCTAAAACACAGACCCTGAGTTACATTTCTAGGTGACGCAACGGGATATTTCGGAGATACTTTTCCAAATAAAAAAAAAGTAGTCCGGAATACAGATAGAATACAGGTACAGGAATTGTTTTTCTTTTATATCGGGGATGTTTGTGCTCCGCAAATAGGTTAAGTGCATCTCATTTCTAGAGCACTGAAACTTCCAAGTCAAGCGTATAGCTCGAATCGCTAACGGACACCAGTGAATTGAGAAAGAGCACGCATACAAGGTCTCTTTTGCTGAGCAGGTTCCTGAGCTGAGTACTTGCACAGGGGTAGCTTCGTAAACGTTATAGGAAGTACTGGTTCGGCTTCAGACAAGAGAATGCGGGAAGGAAACAACGGAACGCAGGATCACGAAGGCCCATCGCCTGGGTTCCTCAGCAATGAATCTCCTGGCAGGGAAAGTGGACAGCGCTCGTGGACACTTCCCTGGCTCATGGCTAACAGCATGGCAGAGGCAATAGGAGCGGCCAACACAAACACATCGATGATGGTCGTTGCTTGTTTACAACAAAACTCTTTAGCTGTTGATTAAGTGAGGTTCTTTGTTCGCGGTTCAGCTGCACTTCAGATACTTTCAATTTAATTTAAAAGTGTTCTACGCTGTATGCGCCGTTGTTATTTCGCAGATAATGCATGAGTGTGAAAGTAATTCTGTCTATCAAGTTATCTCGCCCTCAAAATTGTGTGTCGGTGCTCCTGGAAGACATGTCCTGAGGTCTTCGCGCACCGGGCGACGGCCGCTTCCTGGAAGACATGTCCTGAGGTCTTCGCGCACCGGGCGACGCCGTTTTTCTATGGAACTGACGTTACTATTCTGGCTATATTTTGCTCTTCACGGAGAAGTAAAAACAACGGGTGCTTGTATTCAGCGCAAATACCACCAGAGGACTCGCAGTTGTAGGGGTCATTTCGTGCCGAAGCTTTCATGACGTGACTCTAATTAGCTTCCACAAGGGACACCCAGATTGTTGTAGCCGTTCTATATTGCGCTTCTTATTGGGCATACGCTAATGACTTTCAATACGAAACTTTTCTTAGCGAACTTAAGAACAATTGGACCCTATCTATCTATCTATCTATCTATCTATCTATCTATCTATCTATCTATCTATCTATCTATCTATCTATCTATCTATCTATCTATCTAGCCGCGTACATCTAGGTACTCTCCTGATCGTTTCGTTCACGTTGTATACTCCACTAGTTGGAGGTAGGGCATAAATTATGATGTAGACAAATGACGTAGACGGATGTTTGGTTCATTTCTGGGTTTTGACGTCCCAAATCACGCTATGATTATGAGAGACGCCGTAGTGGAGGGCTCCGGAAATTTCCACCACATCGGGTTCTTCAACGTGCACTGACATCGCACAGAACACGGGCCTGAACGTTTCGCCTTCATGGAAATACAGCCACCGCGGCCGGGATTCGATCCTGCCACCCTCGGACCAGTAGCCGATACCATGCCTACGAGACCACCGTGCCGGGCATGACTGGTGTTTACAACTAAAATGATGTACTCCTCATGTACTTCATGATTCGATACACTGCAATACCGTGTAGCTCGTACCAGTAGTGCTCGACCCATGATGTGCGGTTCCGCGCCGGAGGTGTTTGAATTTTGTGGAACCTATATCAATCAAGGACCAACTAAACTGACATATGAGACGCCACAGCTGTGGGGCATAGATATATGAAAGGTGGCTGCTGGGGATACGACGCACAACTTCGACCGGCGTCTGAAGTGATCTGCACCTTGCAAGGTGCACTGCCTCCAGGATCAGCCCACATTATTCTGCGCACGGAAGCCGCCGCACGGCCGGCTTAAAGTGATCCGCTCTTAAAACAAGGAAGGAACACCGTTTCTCTTCGCTTCGGATTGAAATAAATAGGTAGCAAGCCCTCACACACACGCAGCTAGCCAAGCAGTGGGGGGTATCATAAATGCGCCGTCGAGCTGCGAAGCAAGCAGGCTACGCTTACACAACAGTGGCACCTCGCACAAGGCATATAGTGTAAATGAGCCTATTGCCCGCCCAATCAGTTGTATTCATGGTGTTTACGTGACTTGTGCTGCGCTTCTAATAGATGGTGTGCACTCTCATAGGAATACATATTTTCTTCTACTATTCATTATGCTCTTGTGCAACTTTGATCGATACCGCAGGAATGATTAAACTAATGACGTTTATGAGAGCGCATCTACGCACCGTGTAATGGATTTATGTTCACAAAAACAGATGGCTGTGCTTTGGACTAACGAGGGTGCCATCGTTATGTCTTACCATGAGCTATCTAGCATTGAGTCACCACGGTGCTGTCGACATTCGTGGTTTGTCCACGTTCACGAATACCCATGAGCAGATAAACCTCGGCATTGTACCCGCATTTTGAGCCTCCACATTCGTCCTACTCATGACACCTGGGTGAATGCCAAGAATTCCTCGTAGGCAGTTTCTAGGCTGACTGCTTCGCATGGCACCGATTCCCCCAGTGCGCGGGACCTGCGGAATATGTTTATGCATGCTTTCCACCCGGGATGGAAATATTCGGTGTCCAGAATCATCGGCGACAGAATCAAATACGAAACCTTTGCTTGGAAAGTCATCAGCATTGCACACAGTAGTTTCGAACCGGTTGGCCTCTTAGCTTATTTTGAAGGAATCCACGACCAAAGCTAAAAAAGTATCCAGAAGAAGTCATTTACACGTAGCGTCAATAACTTCAACTGCTGGGGTTTTTCCGTATTAAAACCACGCGTGAAACGACAAGAATGAGCGCCGCCCAAAATGAAAGGTTTGAAAATGATGTTTCGGCTACCGTGCGGTAGCCTTGTTCACAGTAAAATGGCCTAACGAAGCGGGCTTATGTCCGTTTTAGAACGCTGCCGAGACACCTGGCGCACGCTGGTGGCAGATTGCCATCATTTCTGTGCAGCGTTTTTTTTTTTTGCGTAGTCTGCATAAAGAGGGATTCCAGGTATTGACGCGAACACCAGTTTCTTTCCTTGGCGATTACGGTTGCCTTGGTCCAGTCAGTGTTGTGATTACATGTAGCCGCGTGTTCCGCAGGTGCGTTGGATACCACATTTTTCTTCCTGACGTCACTCATATGGTCTTTCCGACGTCTTTCAAAATCACCACTCTCCCCGATATAAACATAGTCGCAGTCTGCACATCGAATTTTGTAAACAATGCCATTGAACTTTTCTTGCTTGAGCGGGTCCTTCATGTGCACGAGTTTGTGTTTAAGTTTTCTGGCAGGAACATGCGCGACGTGTACGTCGAACATTCGCAGAACCCGTGCCAACGCCTCACTAACACCAGGCGCATAGGGGATGGCTGCACGAGCTCGTGGCTGCACGAGCTTGGGGCTGCACTGCGCGTGGTGTGGCGACGTTGCGAGTACGGTGCTCTACGGAACAAACAAAATTGACAGGGTACCCGTTATCGGAAAGCTCGCTACGCACTTTGGAAAGGTCAGAGGCGCGCTCCGCGTCACTGGAGCAAATGTTATGTGCTCTCTCTATCAGGGAAGCGGCAAAAGAACACTTGTGGCAGGCCGGGTGGACTGACTTCTAATGCAGGTAACGTCCGGTGTGCGTCGCCTTTCTGAAGACATCAAAAGAAAGGTGGCTATTTTTTCACTCTACAAGTACGTCTAGGAAGGGTAGACGGCCAGAGACCTCCGTTGCAGTTGTTAACTGAATGGATTTCCCGATGCTGTTTAAATGCGCCGAGAATTCCTCCAAAGCCCTTTTTTTTGATAACGCAAAAACAGTCGTCAATTTAGCGCAGGAAAATCTTCGGAGGATGGTCAAAAGACGTCACTCCGGCGTGGTCGCCATTCAGTAGAGAATGTGATTGACCTGTTGACGTATGTCGAGCACCAGAAGTCCCGCAAACTAATATCTGTTCCCATATTTCTAGATATTCAAGGAGCACACGACAACGTAACACACGAAGCGATTTTCAGCATCTTAGAAGCAGTGGAGACTTGGTGGCAAGACCTATTTGTCGATCAGTAGCTACCTAGAGCAGCGATGATTTTTCATACAGAGGGTGGCCCAACCTCTCAACATTACAGTAGCCGCGGAGTTCCTCATGGAAGAGTACTAGCCAAACTCTGTTCAATCTAGCGCTCATTGGACTCGCAGGTATCCTTCCGGGCACCGTTCGGCTCTCCATCTATGCCGATGACATTTGCATACCAGCATCGGGTGTGAGAAGACTTCAGCTTCGTGCGCGGCTACAGAAGGCAGGTTCCCTAACATCATCCTACCTCCGCGAACAAGGACTGCAACTCAAATATCCTGTGAAGTGTGCAGTGGTGAAATTTACCAGGAAACCAATGCCGCCATACGTCACAATCCTCGACGGACAGGTGGCTTCCTACAGCGAAAGTCACCGATTTTTTAGAGTGGTCGCTGACAGAAATCTGTCCTAGACGCCTCATGTGATGATTTGTGGGGTTTAACGTCCGAAAACCAGCTCTGATTATGAGAGACGCCGTAGTGGAGGTCTCCGGAAATTTTGACCACCTGGGGTTCTTTAACGTGCACTGACATCGCACAGCACACGGGCCTCAACATTTCGCCTCCATCGAAATGCAGCAGCCACAGCCGGGATTCGATCCCGCGACCTCCGGATCAGCAGCCGAGTGCCATAACCACTAGACCACCGTTGGGGCTGGACGCCTCATGTGAACAATATGAGGAAACGGCTGACAGGAATCTCTCACCTGTTTAGATTCCTAGCAGGAAGGAACTGGGGAGTGTCAATTCAATCTATGCTGCAACTGTACCAAGTGCTTTTTATTGTATTCCTGGGGTACAGCCTACCAGTCATCGCGAACACCTGCAAAACTAACTTCACTACACTCCAAGGCATCGAAGCCCGAGCCCTGAAAATATGCCTTGTTGTACCACAGAGCGTGTTGTCGACAGAAGTCATTGCAGTCTCTCGTGATCACAATGTCAGAACGCATGTAATCATTGAAACAATGCGTGTGCACATACACATTGCCTGGACCCCTAAACACCACCTCGAAGGTGTTCCAGTGGAACGACCCCACACAACATTCAGTAAAAAGGTCCTCCCCCACAGTGCCTCTCTGTCGTCAGGGTATTCACCTGCAACAAGGGCCTTCAATTCCTCCATGGTGTGCGAACGATACTCAAGTTTATGACTTACGACCATATGCACTAAAGCACCTAAGTCTACTTCACATGTGTACGAAATACAGGGACTGTACAGGAGTTTATACCGATGGCTCAACCACGTCAACCAGTTCCGGTGGTGCTGTAGTTATCCCAAGAATGGGAGTCACCCAGCGCTTCAAAACTTCACATGTCGCCACATCTACAGCTACAGAGCTCGGGGCTCTCTGCAGTGCGCTTCATAATATACATGCTGAGAGCCCTAGAAAATGGGTAATCTTCTGCGATTCAATATCAGTCCTACAATCTATACAATCGTTTCTTCGTCACGAGGAGGACGACCGCCTTACATATGAAATCGCGGCGCTAGTCCACAACTTACAAGAAAAGGGACATGAGATTTATTTTCAATGTGTACCAGCCCATTACGATAGCACTGGAAATGACTCCGCGGATAAGGCAGCTCAGACTTCAGGCAAAGAAGACCGCCGTGTTTCCATTCCACTCTCAAGGACCGACGCTGCAAGGCAACTTCGCAGTCTTGCGCGAACGCTGTCCTTAACTGAGTGGAATCCCCCATACACAAGGAGCAACAGGCTGCATCGCCTAAACCCATCGCTGGAACTCGGATTTCCGGCTGGTTTGCACCGCCGTGAGTCCTCGCTTCTGTGTCTGTTGTGGTTGGGAGTGCCTTCACGAGCGCTTACTGTGCGCTGTTTGGAATGGCTGACAGTCCTGCGTGTGCTGTCTTCGGATGCGAGGAGACTATAGATTACTCGTTACGCCGCTGCCCACAATTTGAGGAACATAGACTGCTCTGACCGAGTCCTTCAAAAGGCTGCACGATCGTCCTCTAAGTGGGCAATTTTGCAATACCGTCCTCACCGACCGATGGCTCAGAAGGCAATGAAAAGTCTATTAGGCTTTCTGAAAACATCTGGTCTTACCGAGAGCCTGTGACATTATATCGGACTGTCCAGTGGGCACTCCCCCTTCTCCCGTCCCCCAGGGTAGGGCAGCCAACCGCACTCCTGACTGGTTAACATCCCTGCCTTTCCTTCCTTATTCCTCTCTTGTGCGTGCTTGCCAATTGATGTCTGGTTCACTATACCTGGATTTGCTGACTACGTCAACAAGAGGCTCGCACTGTCCTTGAAGGTAAGGCCATCATTTTCATTACCTTTGTAAACCTTTGTACAAATTCAGGGAAGTACCCTATGGCTAGAGGTGAATAACGCGAATTTGGTTTTCGAAGCGTTTATGTGTAATTGGTTGGTTTGTCACCATTCTAGCAAATTTCGCATGCCTTTGTGATGTGAGGGTTTTGAGACAGCTTAGTTGATTACTCTTCTTAAAATGAGCGCAGCGCTACACACTGCACCCACTTTAAGACGCACAGGACAGGCTCTGTCCTGTGCGTCTTCTCCTTTGTCCGTGTTCGTGTAGCTATGCACGCAGTTTAAAATGAACCAACGTCCACTATCTCAAGTCTCCATTCTTATGAGTTGATCACTATGGCGTCATCCGCATAAAGTATACATTTAGAGAAGGAAAGTAAGTTTGGCAAATCGTTCACATGTAATAACAAGAGAAGAGGACCTAATATGGAGCCCTGGGGCACTCCAGTATTGGTGAACATAGTTTTGGAATCAACCCCGGAAATAGTTATCTGCTCTCTGTCTTTTAAGGAGTTCTGCAGCAGAAGTAGGGTTGGTCCGGTGATTGCTAATGGTTGAAGCTTAAGAACAATATTTTATTATTTGTTTTCTCAAAGGCCTTAGTTAAGTCTATAAATAAAGAAGCAGCGTAATTGCCCTGGTCAATCGCAAGTCTTAGTAAATCTGTTAAGATCAGTCGAATATCCCGGGCATAAGCCGTAGTGTAATGGCGAGAGAATAACGAAATTTCGAAAGATAATTAGTTAAGCGTTTTTCAATAAGTTTTTCAATTAGTTTGCCGAAGAATGGTAATGCACAGATGGGGTTATAAGTGGAAATTAAGCAGCTGTCACTCTTCTTGAAAATTGGTGTGTTCCTGAATTTAAGTTCGTCAGGGACACAGCCCGGCTTGAACATGAGATTAATTATGTGCTCAAGATTATCAGTTATGATGGCTGCGTCTAATTGAGAGGGGAGCCATTTCTTTATGCTAACTCCAGTTATCTTCATGTGGCTTATGACACTTAGAAATTTCTGAGAGGTGGTTGGACATAGGAAGAGAGACTGGGGAAGGCGGTGTGGTATGGGATACTCATGAGCCGTTGTACTCATGAACCTCGCCAAAAAAGTCAGCGAATGTGTTAGCTACAAGTACATTAATAAGAACACCAGAGTGTCGGTTGCATGACAGACAACTAACCAAACATTCGGTACCTCGCACCTCTATGTGTGTTTGCGTGCGTTCCTCTGTGTGGGTGCGTCCTTATAGCGTCAGTAGCTAAAGAATTCCCCACTAAATCTCACTTGCTTTATTCTCCACTTGTGGCCAGGTCACTATTATTGCGCTGGAATAGCAGAGTGTTTTAATTTGGCATCTAGGGTTTTATTAACTTGTTTAAGAAGCAACAGCAAAGTAGAAGCTGTTGTTTCACCCCATAAGAATCAAATAAGTTATCACGCGTTGTTTCGTAGTACAGCAGAACCTTTATGTTTCAGTAGTATGAAGACATGAGACTATACGTGAAAAAGCCCGTGCAGAGTTCCCACGACATGTAGGCAAGGGTATGAGAAATAAGTCAAGTTTTGTAGTTTCTCACAAACACGTCTGCAAGTAGCAAATAAAGCCAATGCTTATACAGATAAGTACACATGGTACACTCGTATTTGTTTTCTAACTGTGGTGTGCACGTAGTGTTAGGAAAGTTGACACCTCAACTCTATCATTTAATGGAGTACGTACCGCTTGTATTGCAACCCTATATATATAGAGTGTGTGCGTTTGAGAGAGAAAGAGTAGACCTACGGTTATTTTGCACAATGCATTTCCTTACGTTTTGGCTGGTGTACACCCTCCGTGTATTACCTGCATGTTGCCCAAGCATGAAGCTTCAGATTCCGCACAGCGGCCTCATGCGTGGATCTCCACAGAAATTTTAGGGGTGAACAAGCTAGGCAGTATACCCCAAATTTCAGTAGCATTCCATGCAGAATTAGCCCAGACGGAGCTATATATAGCATGAATATAAGTGTGAGGCGTAGGACGTAGCACTTCAGTAATATTTCATTTATTAGTCGATGTTTCGGTCAGAGCCAACACCGAACGTCGACCAGGAAATGAAATATTACTGAAGTGCTACGTCTCATACTTATATATATATATATATATATATATATATATATATATATATATATATGTGTGTGTGTGTGTGTGTGTGTCTGTGTGTGTGTGTGTGTGTGTGTGTGGACCTGGACGCCTTCCACACGGAATGTTGTTTCGGGCGTGCAACCGCGCTTGTTCTCCCCCAAATTGTCAAGGGAGATCCACGCATAAGGCCGCTATGTGACACCCAAAGCTCCATGCTCGGGCGTAATGCACGGTAATACATGAAGGGTGTACACCCTTTCAGCATCTATGAAAATGGGTGTTAATTTGAACACCCTAACGCCGCTTGGATTTCTTGCTGGACAACCTTTTAAAGGGCAAAAGTAGCACCCAAGGCGAAGGGTCTAGCTATTACACCCTAAGGGCGATCGTCTCGTGACAAGTCAATTTGCGCCCTTAAAGGTGTGAAATGTTCACTGTCTAGGTAACGCGATAGGCATGTGGTAGTTTAAGGTGTGGCCGAATGCCACCTACTGTTACTCATTGTCTGAAAAGCTGTAGTTACTGCTGCATGCAAGCCTGCCTCACCTTTCACGAGTGTGTTTTTGTCGCTTAAATCTAATCATAACCATCTGTTCTCCTTGTGTATGAATATTCCTTTCGAATAAACTATGAAAATTTCCAGCTGTTTTAAAGATTTTACAGCGTAAGCTGTTAGGAGATCATAACAATGGTCGTTTTCGGCGCCGTAGTTATCCAGCCGCCGCTTCCGTTGCCGCCGGTGTCCATAACCGCTATCGCGAAAATTTTAGAAAAAATAACCAGGACCGAGGAGGAGTCAAACCCACGTCCTCCGCGTGGATTCGAACCCACACCCTCTGCGTGGCAGTCGAGCATTCTACCACTGAGCTACGCCTGTTTTTTATGCATGATATTTATTACAGTGTGCTAAGAAATTCGCAAACTGCATAATGCACTGTTGCAGTGACCTAGCGACAATAATCGCACAAACACTCCAAATGACATTGTCAGCCTAAAATACAAGTTCACTGACGGAATGCACATAAGTGTTTCAGGGAGAGTTCAAGATGTGTTGTGCAGCATGGCTGGTAAAGATGAGCACTTTACCAAGGTGGGGTACCATTGAGGCCTGACGTCAAGCTCGTCGTAGATGTCCGTTAGAAGCATGGTCATTTGAAGAAAATGAGATATTGATGCAGTGAGGACTATGCTTGAAAAATCTTCGCTAAAAGACCTAAAGAGGTAGAACGTCTGCCGAGGAATCACATTAACAAATGTAATCTTATGTGGCAGGAAAATAATACGCCACTACACGTCGCGGAAAGTGCATTGCATAACGAGTTCGAGGAATCATTTGAAAGAACACAAGGCTGCATACTTTGTAGCTATGAACCCATTACAGAGGCATCATCAACATCATAATTATGGAAAAATCTTCTTCCACTTTTCCGTCATAATTATTACGAAGCGCTTCTCTTTGAAGCAGTTTTGTCGTATGGTGTCATGCTCCACGCGGCAGGCGACATGCGCAGCTCCGATAGCAAGCTGACCTGGCTATTCGATATACCTAATGGCTCCTCCTCGTAAGGTGCGGACCGCTGCTGAAAAAGCGAATCGCAGAGCTACGCTCGCGGTTGCAGCAAGGCAACGTCGAGCACAACAGACAGCTGTGCAGAGAGAAGCCTAAACTGCAGCTCGCCGTCGACGCCGGGCCGAGAGTTCGGTTCGTTCTCGGGAAAACGACGCCGAGAGACTCTCTAAGATGTGCAGTTATACAGATTTGCACATTACAATACCGCAGTAATAATGGCTTAGTGGGTATTTCCCTACTTGGCAAAATGATAGGAGTTATGGCGCAGGGGATACCTACCACCTCTATTTGAACTAGTATCCTCAAGCGTTTAAAATGGCCACAAAGAAGGTGACTCCTCCAGCTTACGCTGCCACTGTCCTGCGGTTCCGCGCAGGCCTGGCTTTTTTTTTTACTTTACTAAATTTCGAATAACGTATCGAATAGTGCATACCGACTGGCATTTGTACTCGATTTGGTTGCATGCTTTACCTTTCGCGCACTCCTAGTTTTGCAGAGAGGATGTACCAGAGACGACCGAGCACTGAGGTTACTCGAGCAAATTTGTTAACACTAAGTTCACACGGAGGTGCCCAAGGCATGTTTGCCTTGAATACCGCATTTAAGCATTTGAAATAATCAACAATGTCCGCTGGGCGATAACTGAAAATAATATGGGCGTGAGCAAGGGTAGGTTTATTTTTGCTCAAAATATTGTTTTGTTTTCGCTAATCTTCACTAGTTCATTGATTCCACTGTTATAGCTCAACTTTACTGTCATTACAATCAGGGATAAGATAGTCGATGTCGTTGCCAGAGAGAAGTATGGTGGTTTTATCTGCGTATGTGATAACTTCAGCACTATGATTCATATTAACATCATTTGTGAAAGGTTAAACAGCAAGGATCATACCACCCCATGGTACACCACAAAGTAGAGGCAGGAAGTGTGATCGCGACTTATTTATTTCATTGCGGTCGCAGAATACAGTAATACGACCGCAATAGGTTTAGCCTACAGCCACGCATACCGTAAATGCCCAACTTATTCATCACGACTTCGTGAGTGATCATGTCTAAAGCCTTCGAAAACTCAACAAATGTGCCGAGCACTAACTTGTTGCTTTCAAATTCTGTTAAAATACACGCATTTTAGCGGTTCGATACACGTACTTTAACTGTTTGGTTGATATTTGCTTGCGAAATCAAAATTAATGTGGCGTTAATGCGTTAGAACTTTCTACTGAATTCTAGAACCTATTATAGCTTATTTTTCCGAGGGGCTCTGAAAAAGTTGGCAAGACAGGTACAGGAGGATAACTGTCTAAATAATTCCAATTGCCCTTTCTGAAGACCACTACGGCTTTGGCGATTCGCGTATTTGCCGGGAATGTTGGTTTAGTCAAGCACATGTTACGTGTTTTCGCAAAATATGGCGAACTTACGCATGCGGAAAGTGTCATAAATTTTATTTGGATTTTATTGATATCTTTACGGCTGCCTCTCGTTAAATTTATGAATGTTAAAACCATTTCCTGTGGTGTGACTGGCCGCATAAATAAGGTTTTATCATACCTCACATTTTTATATACGCGTGTCGGGGCCATTTCTCCATGTGAAAGATGGCCTGTGGCGGTAGCGATGATGTCACAACTAAAACATGTGTTTTACCTTCGGAGGCTTCATGCGGGCGATTTAAAAAAAAATTTGCTTCAAATCCAGCGCAATATGGCAATCGGTCTCACGCAAAGCAGTCAGCGACGAAAACACTTATGACAAAATTATTTTTTTGGTGTTCAGGCTAGTGTTATGAACACGATGAGCATCTTTGTGAAAAACACATGTGTGAATGCATGTTTAATGTGGGCGAAACCGGAACGTCTACAAGACTGTGGCGACTGATCGGTATCTCATTGCACGACGTAGCGTTGGCACTGAGGTTAGTCAAGACCACAGACATCTCTTTCCTCGAAGAGAATTCCGCGCTAAACGCGCTCATACTCGTATCATAAGTATCGTTCTCTGTCAGCTCTCATGGCTCATGTAACATTTGTTCACTTCAAAAGCCTCAAAGAAGAATTTTTGTTCTCATTCACTATATAGAGACAACTAGAAGCATTGAAAAAGAAGTAACGTTAGTCATCCAAAAATTGATATTCTGTCTGAGTTGAGTTTAGCTTTGTGTCATTGTCATACAGCAACAGCAGTGCCGTGCCATATTGCGCATACACCATCACGGATATCACAGCTTCATGTGCAGACGGCATCGGCTAGAAGAAAAATGCTAATGTGGTCCAAGTATCGCGTATTCCATTCGCATTCACATTTATCACGTAATTTCAAATAGCAAGCATTGAGAACGGATGCGGGGTAGCGGATGGGGTAAATAAAAAATACAGAGGCACACATGATGTGATTCTATTAGTACTGTTTTAAATATGTTAACAAAAAAACAAATTACACACATTACAAAATCCTTATTTGCACATTAGAAGCCAAAAGAGAATACTTTCACCATAGGAACGTGGCGTGCGCTGGCGTCAGTGGTGCCCAGTAACGCTCTTTTTAAGTTGTTGCCTAAAACTTCATCACTGGTGATCATTCCTGCCTTGGCAATGCCGAAACGATGGCATGCGAAAGAATTTTTGCATAATGCAGACTTCCAAAACATAACACCCTACTGTCCTAATTACGGCGCAAGAATCGATGCACTGTGAAAGGCTCCAGAAAAAAAGTTAGTTGCCTACTTTCTATCAGGAAAGTGATAACCTCCTCTTTTATGTTCTTCTGCAGTCTGTACTGAGTTACGATTTTCTTTAAATGCCTTCACTGTTAGTCATGAATTTACAGCTCTGTACTTCACTTGCTTAAAATGGATGCATCTTTTATGTGTACTTACATAAAACCAATCGTAGTCACCTACTGTGTCATTTGTATGTTTTTATTTTCATTATGCATACATTCTTGCTGTATGAAATTCCGGTAACCGCCTCTGCTGTTTGAATGGTGTCTTCAGAAAAGATTTCCCGACGCGACATAGG
Source organism: Hyalomma asiaticum (assembly GCA_013339685.2). Taxonomy (NCBI): domain Eukaryota; kingdom Metazoa; phylum Arthropoda; class Arachnida; order Ixodida; family Ixodidae; genus Hyalomma; species Hyalomma asiaticum. Next base: position 1,028,389 of record CM023481.1, on the reverse strand, counting down.
AGCAGCGGAGCAAGTCGATGCAGGCTTATGCAACTCCCTGACCCAAACGCTACGCCAGACGACAAACTGCCGACCTCGCCGTGATTATTGAAGGCCACAGCGTCATCGCCTTAGTCGACACCGGAGCCGACTACTCTGACATCAATGGTCTTTTCGCCGCCAAGTTGCAATAAAGACTACCTGGGAAGGACCAGATATCCAACAGCAGGGTACCAATTTATAACAGCCACTCGAACCTGCACGGCAAGGGTCACGATTGACAGCCAGACCTTTTCGGGGAGTTGTCTGGTCCTGCAGCGACGCTGAAGAGATGCCCTCTTAGGCCTGCATTTCCTGCACCAACACAGGGCAATGATCTACCTGTGATCCAGCTTAGTAACGCTCCCCACAGATAATGCAACGCCGCCAGATATCAACGTCACTTACAATACCTTGAATGAGACGGAACCATTCCGCGGCTGACCAGCGTCATCATTTACGTCGGCACCAAAGCACCTACAGACTTACTAGACGCCATCGAGCGCAACCAGCACTTGCTGTTAAATTGTCAGGTATCCGTCGTAAGAGGCCTGGCCAAGCTGCATAACGGCGAAGGATATTCAGCAACAAATACAGGCACCTGAATAGCGGTGCGACGGTCCCGCGCATAGATGAATTTGTGCAAGTAAGCAGTGCCTTCGCCCTCACCGATTCTCGGGGACCTACATCGACGACCGCAGTGTCCGCACCCGCTTTCGAAGTCAGTGAAAGTCTCCAGGCAACAACAAGAAAAGATCAAAGGCTTACTCTAACAATACAAGGATGCGTCTAGTCGTCATCGAGGCTTCGTCTGACCCTTCGCGCCAAACATCGCATCATAACCGATGAATATGCCCGTCCTCTCAGTCAGAGCACCTACGTAGTTTTGGCACGGGAACGCGAGGCCATCAAGAATAAATCCACGAAAAGCTGCGCGATGACATCATCCAGCCATTTACGAGTCCGTGGGCCTCACCAGTGGCGTTAGGGAGGAACAAGGGTGGAACTCTGTGTTTCAGCGTTGATTATCCGGGCCTGAACAAAATCACAAAGAAAGAAGTTCATCCGCTTCCACGGAAGGACGATGCCTTGGATCGACTCTACAAAGTAAAGTGTTTTTTTCGTCGATGGACCTCAAAATCGGCTACTGGTAAAACGATTTAGACGACAGAGACCAGGAGAACACGACCTTTATAAAACCAGGCAGTCTGCTAGAGGTTAAGGTCACCCCCTGCGGCCTTTGCTCAGCGCCAGCGACGTTCCAGCAGGTTATGGGCATAATTCTGGCAGGCTTGAAGTGGTAGACTTGCCACGTCTACATGAACGACGTCGTCCTATTTGCTTCCAGCTTCGACGAATGTGTCCGGTGCCTTGAAGCTGTTCTTCAGGCAGTCAAGAATTCTGTACTCGCCTTGAAGCCCGAAAAGTGCCACTTCGCATGCGAGGAGCTCTTGTTTCTGGGCCACGTTATTAGCAAGTCTGGAGTATGCCCTGATCCGCAGAAAACAGCTGCGCTTCGTCAAGAACTTTTGACGGATCGCCGAGCCATTGACGTACCTCACGAAGGCCGACGTCGAGTTCAAACGGGAAGCCCCACAAGCCGAGGCATTTCAAGGACTAAAGCGATGGCTATAAACGCCGCCACTACTCTCATACTTCGACGAAGAAGCCAAAACCGAAATCCACACCGAAAGAAGCAGTGCGGGGCTCGGCACCGTCCTTGTGCAGAGGAGCGGTGAACTTGAATGGTTATCAATTACGCTAACCGGTCATTCTCAAAGACGGAAGCCTATTATTCCACCAGAGAAAAGGAATGCTTTGTCATCATCTGGGCTACAGCAAACTTGCGCCCCTACCTGTACTGCAGGCCCTTGAAATTCGCGAGTGACCACCACGCCTTGTGTTGCCTAGCTAGTTTGAAAGATCCATTAGAAGGCATCATACGATGGAGTCTCAGACTTCGCTGTCGTCTAAAGAAGCGTGAGAAAGGACTCCGATGCCCAGTGCTTGTCTCGAGCCCCCGTTGATCCGCCGCCATAAGGTGACCTGGACGATGACTCCTTCTTGGGAGCCATAAGTGCCGACGACTTCGCGGAACGATAACGAGCTGACCCAGAGCTCAAAAGCCTCATGGATCACCTGGAAAGTACGACCATCGTTGTGCCGAAGATATTCCGGCGAGGACTGCCTCAGCTTTCCTGCGTATCGATGTTCTCCTGAAGAGCTTCTCGTCACTCCGAGCCGACCATCTCCTCGTGGGGCCTCCAGCGTTACGTCCGGAGGTTCTGGAAGATTTACCCGATGACCCGACGGTCAAACACCCTGGTTTGTCCCGCACACTCGCAAGCACCCAAGAGGAGTACTACTTGCCCCCTACGTAAGCATATGCCGCGACTCTCAACGACGAAAGACGCTGCCGATCAGGCCAGAGTGAAATAGCGTGAAGAACGAAGACACAAGGGACTTAGTGTCCTAGAATTTCAGCGATAATGCCAGAACGTGTTATGACGTGCGTATAAAAGCCCTTGTGAGTAATTGCGTCGACCGACGACTGTTCACGCCAGTATCATCTTGCAGTGGGACTTACTTTACTTTGCTGGGCACAGGTTCGCCCAAGAAACAGTTGGAGTGATACCGTCTTATCAGACCCATACTCGAGTATGCAACACGGCCAGTGCATATACACAAAAAATAACCATCAAGTTTCAAGTAGGTGTACGAAAAGCACTTAAGTAATTATGATCAAATTCAACCGAACAGATTCGCCTACGTAATTGCCTATAAAAGGCTGGATTACTAACCACATTAAACCAGGCGAAATTAACACTTAAAGATAATGTACGAGCTCTTACACTATCATGTAAACATCGACAAGTTCCGCCACATAAAGCAATCTGAAGATAGAACTAGACGCCCAGAAGCACTTTGATACCTTTGCTCCTTACATATTCCACACGTATACCTTCAAATTCTCGTTCTTCCTACTCGCGATCAGTGAATAGTATAAGCTGACCACATCCATTTCCAGTAGCATATCCTTAGCCACTTTCTCCGAACTTATAGAAAGCAGTTGTATTGCCTCGCAAGTTTAATGCAGTTTTCCTTTTTCAAGTGCCGATGTGTGTCTAGTTTTGTTTCGATTCAAGTGCCGTTACGTTCGTTGCATGAATAATGTGTCTGTATGTTGTCTTCTTTTTTTCCTCTTTTGAACTTGTAAGTAATCACTGTCTCGCTTTGTTCACATGGCGTAATCCCTCTGGGATTGGTAGTATGTATAAAATAAAGAAAAAAAAACAAATTAGGAAGTCGTTCTAACGAGATGTTCTCGCAGTGAGTGTTCCACTTCCTGATATTGTTTGTCTGCAGGACTTCCCTTATTGTGTATTTTCAGTAATATGAAGGAATGCCCAGGTGTGGCGTGAAAAGGAGTATAATCATTGAAAAATCTGGGGGTCGATTGCACCCTATCTTCCAATTTCCTTCATCACTGCAATAATCACTTCCTTGTGTTGACTTGCTGAATCCGACTGAAGAGGCTTACAAAATTTTTGGTCCAGTTTGTCGCATACCCTTCTTCATGTAGTCTTTGTTAAGGATTACTATTCCACGTCCCTTATAAACTGGATTTTTAACAATGTCTTCGCGACTGTATAATGTGAAAAGTGCTTCGTGCTCTTTTCTGGATAGGTTAGGAGTTCCGAGGCTGTGAGCCTTATAAGGCTCGTAGACTTTACTCATAGCCCCGACTAGGCTCCTATGGTCGCGTTAGGTTTCCATAATAAAGTCCGCCGCTAACTATGCCGATATTACACCGAAAGGAAAAGCGGATCCGCTCTTGTCCTTCTCCGAATACCCACACTGGGACATGATGGTTATTATGGCAGGGGCAATATCGAAAAAAAAAGAATAAAGGAGGGTAATAAAGGAAGTTCCCGGTTGCGCAGAACAAAGAGCAGGCCCGCACTTTCCCTCCACCTACTACTTATATAATCTTGACCTGAACCCATAGCTACTTGACAGTGTTAGCGATACTGAAAGTGAAATGACAACAGAAAAAAAAGACAATGAAAGAAATGAGAAAGAAGAGCGAGAGTGACCTTGGAGAGTAGAAGGGGGTGTAGAAAGAGGTGGACAATATATCGGAAGACGGAAGGTGATAATTACCGTGGTGTAGAAGAAATAAATGCTTCATTTGCGTGGAGGATGACGCTTTTATGGTTGCTTTGCTCCTTTCTGGATTATATGGTGCTGGAAAAGATAGGCGTACCTTTGCTAAAAAATTGATTTTGCTTCATATCTTTGCAGTGCTTTTCTGAGCCCTTCCCCCCCCCTCGCGCCCCTCACCTAGCTACGCTGGTCGTTGTATTGACGATAGCAGAGCCACGACCATTTAAACAAATGCTTTGCAATTTGTTGTGCATTGCGGCCCACAGAACCGATCCTGGCCACACCTATGCGGTCTTGGTTTACTTTTCCGGCCCTGACGGCTTGGAAATTTGTGCAATTAACGACGTACTTAGCCATTAACCATAGCTCACATAGTTTACATTGCGGAATGTCTTCCTTTATTTTTTCTTCCTGTGGCATATCTCGCGCCATTTCACAATTTAAAGGAGTATTCACACGATTTTGCGGCGGCGCAAAATATATATTTTTCGTTTTCTAGCCATGCATTGTTAACGCTCTCCGCACACCGAAGCCATGAAACACGTGCAAAGTATTTTAGTTTGGTTTTCATGTTTCCGTCGCCCAGCACTGCAAGCCAGACCCAGCGCAATCGCCAGTACGATGACGTATGAACACAGTCTCTTAAACATCATGGAAATGTCTGCGAAATCACCTTGGAATCGTTGTTTGCTTGCGCCAGGCGTAATTGACCACAGCCCACAGAGTTGCAATGGAGCTGTCACGAATTACTGTCCCCATGTGACTTAGACGGGCATCCGATTGTGTTAACACGTCACTAGGAACCGCCCCCTCGAAACAGAAACCGAAAATGGGCTTTCAAATCATCCGTAATAAAAATACATTCATTGCGTCGCGAGGCACCATGACACTCTCTCTAGGGTTCTCCACGCCAGAGATTTTATTTACAGCAACAATACGAGAATGTCAAAAAGTCCTGTCCGTACTCCTTTAAGACGAATGCTCCAGAAGAGAGCGCTGTGAGGTACGAAGAAAATCGGACCATCCGTGAGCATCAGACACGTCGGACCGCGTCTGCCGCATCGCTGCGGGGCCGACTGAGTAGACTCGGAAGTTGCGTCCAGTTAGGTTTCGCCTTCGTTTTGAAGACTCGAAAAGCCACACTCGGCCTACAATAATAAACGCCGACATCTATGCGACGTCCTTGCACTTGCTAGGAACGCTGAGAGTGTGAAGCGGTGCTTTAAAGTGCAACTACGGCGATTTTTTTGCTCTCGACGGATCTCAATGAAATTTTCACTATGTATTCTCCTCGGTACTCTAATAATACGCCAAGCCGGGCGGTTGCAAGTTATTTAATTTTCTGGAAATGAATTTTAAAATTTTTTAGCGGATTCCCACACGGTCCATCCTGTGTTTTTTACGTTATCACCTCCAGCGCTGCCTACCTGAGCCAGCGGGCCGTCAAAAGAAAAACGGCCATACTTCAACGTTCAAATCGTCGCTGTCAAGAAATCCTGGCATAAGTCAATAGACCGTCGGATAACCTCACACTGTTATTTTTCTGGCACTAGCTCCATATTTCTGATGACGGGAAGGCTGTGACGTCATCGCGAAGCGTCCACCCGTTTTGGTTTCGGTTTTACTCGCCTTTCAGCAAGTATTTTTTAATTATTGGTGCCTCTCTGAGCACACTGAAGGATCATGGCTGCTACAGGAACATCAGTGCCATTGGCAAACATCAATATCAGCATAGAGTGAAAAAAAATCCATAGCATACCCACGGAGTGAATGATGATGAGTGGGCGAAGCTCCGGATGTTCATCGTAGATCGTGCTGAGTTCTGGATTAATTTAGTTAACGCGCACGCTACGAATCCTTATGGTTCAACTACGCACAAGTGAAATCTCCCACCGGCACTTCATTGCAAGTCAAGATCCAGTGCATATATATATATATATATATATATATATATATATATATATATATGGGTGGCCGGTGAACGGTTCTCCAGCGCGAGCAGTGGGCATTTTTCAATCAAGAAACTCGCTAGAAGACGCTGCCTGCGCCAATGTTGTCTATCGCGGGTGAGGGCGCGTTCTCCTTCTTTGCGAGTTGGTAGAGCGTTCATCGAAGAAAGAGCGTTTCCATTGTCGCTGCGCGCCTTTCGCTCTCTCTCTCTCTCTCTCACAAGACAGCAGATGAAGAGTGAGAGAGCGCGCGCGCCGGGAGTCACGCGCCAAGGGCGAGCGCGAGCCTCCCGGCGGCGCGAGGTGGCTACATACATACTACTACAGAGGAGGGAACGACCCACACCCTAAGGAGCTTCGCCCCTAAAAACCACCGGAGTTGCCTTTTAACGACGCTCTGCTTCATTCGAACACCGCAATGGATTCCGACGCGCCAGGCCTTCAACATGGGCGGGGAGGGCCTGGAATGTACGCCACGGCAAAATAGGCTAGAGCACGTCGAAATGTCGCTCGTCTTGACAGACATCAGGTGGAAGCAGACATGGATGAAGCTGCAGCAGGGGCTGGTGAGAGTAGGAAATCAAGTAACTTGGCTTTCGTCTTCACATTCTTGGACGGTTCTAAGAATCCCGTGTAATTTTTATTCATTGATTTATTTCTGGATTTTCACGTATGAAAGCCACGGTATGATTATTAAAAACGCCGCAGTGCACGGAACCGCAAATTCCGATCACCTCGCATTCTTGAACGTGCCCTTAGATTTCACTGTACACGGGTCTCAAATTTACGCCTCCATCGAAATACAGCCCGCGTGATCGGGATGCGTAATGTGTACGTGGGTGCGACACTATACTTGACCAGAACGACACACTGCGGAACGACCAGAACGACACTGCGGAACTAGCCAAATTCGCAAGACATATTGCAAGTTCGAAGTCCCCAGAGCTGCTAAATTAGCTGTGCTCTTTTCAGTTACTTATGAAAGCAAGAAAATAAAATTGTTTCATTGTTTAAATTGTTAATGAACTTTTGTGCGGAATTTATGTTGAAACGTAATGTTCGAAGGAGGAGAATATCATAAGACTACGGTTGCTTTTCCTAAGGATAAGGAACTAAGGTCCTCCCCGTAATATTTCTGTTCCTCCTAGATGCACTGATGCTAATGTTGCGAGGCAGAGGGCGAGCTGCCTATCATAACGGTTGGCTGGATTGCCTTAGCAAACACGGTTTTACAGGTTCATAGAAAAATTGCCATGCGTTAGCATCCGTACGCCAAAAGAGTGCACCTCTGAATGAGGATCCCCTGAATACTGCGCTACTGATATTCACATTCCCCACACTTATCAGACGGCAGCCAAGCAGCGTCGACGCTGGAACAGTAATATTCTCAGGATTATCGCGGTTGATGAGAGGGCATGAATAGCGCCTTACTGGAAAAGGAGGAAAGTGGAAGGGGATGTTGGAGCAATGGTGAGCCTAACGTCTTCTTATAAAGGCCGAACGCGAAACCACGCTACTCAGTTACGCATGACATATAAGACTGAAGAAAGCAAGACGCGCAAATCACGGACACGTGAGGAGGGAAATCGGCGGCACAAACGTCGTTGGAAATCTCGTGTATCCGAGTTACGGTGTCTAACTTTTATCCACGATGAACCACTCCTCAAGGTACTAAGAAAGGCACAAGAGACGAGTGCACGAGAAAAAGAACCAGAACGGGCGCCCACATCAAGATAAAGTTTATTTTCAGATATCCACCAGGCTTAACCCTTGAACGACATGGCGAAAACACCAAAATGTAGCGTGCTCAGATACGTTAACCGAAACCCCAAAGCCAGAACACAGAAAAAACTTCGTGGCTGGTGAACGCTGCAAAATGAGGCGAGAACAATTCATGCCTGGCATGCATATTTGAGCGGATACTGCACATCACAGCGCAAATGATTTGTCAAATATCCACTCTGCTGGTTCGTAGGCAATACCAGGCCGACGAACACATGCCGACGAATTTCTGCGGATATGAAAGGGCTCAACAATTTCCGTACGTAGCTTGTCGCGGTGCGGTAAGGAACCGGGTTTGCTCCCGTATTTCCGACTGTGTGTCGCGAGGTATGAGTAAGGGCCACTTTTGAGGGAACTGTGGTGCTCTCACGTTCTATAATTCAGGGAGCGACCATTGTGGCTTAAGCAGCCTCCTCACCGTGAAAATTCTATGCGATAGAGGAAGTTACCTATACGAGACACGAAATGCGTTCTACGTTTAGCTTGTGTGGTACGCTGCGAAACTTGCGTCGAGAACGCCCTATTAAGCAGGCGTTCATGGAAAGCTGGGGAAATTTGTGTTATGCTGTGAAATGTAGAGGTATCTGTTCTTATAAACCTCTAGATGAATCACTAACAAGAAAGTGTACTTTCTTCTTTCTAAAACATCTAGCAGTGTGTGGTTTCATACGGATTATAGCCTATCGTAAGCGGGAGCAATTCGGCATAGTTTCACGAGCAATTATGGCTCATGATTGACTTTATTTACGTGCTTGGTCGAATTAGAAGCCATCGAAACGGAATTATACCGCCGTTTACCACTGCTAAAGAAGCCGGTTTTGATCAATTTTATTGAGAAGTGAAGATGCTCTAGTAATATCATCGATGTTTGCAGTTTATGGAGCCACTCATTCTTCTGTCCCCTCTGTCTCTCAATCTTTCTTGCTAAGCTACACCTACTGAATCATCACTCTGCATCGACGCCCTCGATGCTTTCATTAATGGCTCGCAAGCACACTTCATCATAAGAAAGCTTGTAGATAAATAAGTAATTTATTTATCGGCTGCGCAAGGCCTCTTCCACACAATGGTGCTGATGGATGATTTTTCGCACGAACTTATCATTTCGAAGCATCGACATCCCGAATAAAGCCACCATCACCGGCTCACTTGCACATGCTTCAAGTCAAAGATAAGAAAGATTATTGATTCTCTGATGTCATCGGACTCCCGCTGGCTTTGCTGCTATGGCAACGGTCAACGTAGGCCTTTGCAAGAAGTTTCCGTGCCCCTTTTCCGTATTCAGACTCTGGGATGGCGTCGAGGAACTCAAGGCCACCGTGGAGGTGCTTGTGGTAGGCCAGTCGAACTGAAAGCACACAAACAATTCAAGGAATGGGAGCAAATAGGCGCCAGACGCAGTTCTTCGTCATTATTATCAAGACCAACAACAACGGGAACAGCATCCTCAATTCGTTATTGCTAACTCTGGACTGAGTCGCCACTGCGACATGGTATGGCAATGCTGTGTACACAAAGAGTTAAAAAGACATTTTTCGTTCACATGCCATGATGGTTAAGTGACAAGGCCATTGGTGTACTTCTACTGCACTTCGAGCCACTGAATTACGCTAATTTGTGGTGAATGTGTGAATATCGCAGTCACGGAATTTTCACGTCTTCATTGTGATCTATCGCGTCTACTTTTTCGTTAATGCGATTGAGCAACCTCTTCGATCTCCCGCTGGTCAGGAAAAATAAAGTGTACTGGCCAGCTGAATGTGCCCGGAATACTCAGCTGTCGCGGCGGGGTAGAAGATATGCGGAGCGTCATGAGTCGGAGTTACAGAAAACACACATACCTAAACAAACATTGTTACTTCGCAAACATACACACAACAGAGGCCTTTCTAAGCATCCGGACACTGAATAAACTGGTACGCAAATATATTGGTTTAAAGTCCTAGCTGTTACCTTGAAACTGACATAATGTGCCCAATTCGTACCCAATTTGTACCCAATTCCTATCACAGTGGGCATTCAGACAAGGACAAAGAATAGAGAGAATTGATGACAACGGTTTGCAATCGGTGCTTGCTTTTGTTTTACCTCTTCGGTCTTCGTTGTCAGAGTGCACGCTGTAATACATCATGGCCCACATCAGCTAGTCCGGTTGGAGGCCTTGCTATAATTCTGAATCCTAAATTAATAACGATTTTATAGAATAGTAAGTTATCGTCAGGTGTATCGCAAGTTTCAGTGCGTGTGGAAAATAATTAGTATAAGGTTAATTCGTAAATCACTGCCGACACATCACATAGTGATAGTTTATGCTAACACAAAAAACTGGCCATGAAGTACGAATGTGGCTGTAATCTGGCAGGTGAACGAAATTTAAAATAATGAAAGGAGTCTGGCTCATGAAGTATATGCGTGCAATACAGGCTTGGGAACCACTTCATGGTGGCGGTGATAAACCTGGCGCCTCTTTCACAATTCACACTATTTGTCCAGGAACTCAGTAGCACGAGCGAGAATAGCGGGCGCTTTGCGCGTTTTGGAAACGCTGAAGAAGTGTCCACGAGCCGCCGTTCCATCCCCCCAACGTGAGTGCGCAAGTCATTTTCAAACTGTTCAGTAACAACGGTATCAAGCGACTGAGTGAAAAATTGTCATAAACATTTGCTGTAAAGCTGTTGTTGCATATAGCGGACCGTATACATCTTTCTAATAAGTTCGTCACATAATGCTCATTGCTTTCTCACTCAAATAAAACTCATTGCTTTCTTACTGGCAACGACTTGCTTCAGCCGCTCCGCTTCTCGCTGCTGTTCCAATGGATCCGTGAGGCTGCGCCAGTGCACAACAAATGCCCGTGCTGCCTCTCCGTACTGCGCGTGCGGAATCCCGGCGACGACCACGTGTCGCACCTCGGGGTCGGCAGCCAGCAGCTCTTCCAATTCGGCTGGATATACCTGCTGGTCCATGCACTTTATGAGCTCCTTGAACCGACCACACAAAAAGATGCACCCGTCGGCAGTGTAGTAGCCCTTGTCCCCTGCGGTAAGAGGTTCGTCGATGGGATTTGACACCAGTTCCACATACAAAAAAGTGGCCCGTTCTGTATCAGCTAGGCAATTCTATTCTTGCTGGCGTGAAAGCGTGGCAATATATGTGTGTGCGACACTGATTGGGAAGGTGTTTGTTAGTTCACTGGTTTTGGCGTGTGCGCTTGAGCGGGCAAAAGAAGACGCTAAAAGCATAGATGATTAAAGGGACCGTCTACCGTCCTTCATCGCTCTCCCGTTTTTTGGCTCAATAGAAAGCGTACCTTTCGAAGTGTCCCAGCGTGCAGTGGTTTCTCCAGAAACTGAATAGAAATTGTTAAAACACAATTTCTTTATCTACGAAGTCGCTCCTTTCCTAGTGTAGGCATGCCAGCAACACTGGATACCGCGCATGATGCGTCGTCGTCTCCCTGGAAACCCTTTCGGGCGCGGGAGGCATCTCAACGCGGACCCCCTTCAAGGTCGACATTCCAGAGGCGACGCCGAGGAGGAGAGGCGAGGGAAAGTCGGCGCGCGGGGGTGCGTCTCGGACATGCAGCGCCGCATGCATGACAAGCGCAGTACTACGCGCCTCCGCAGGCAGACGAATTCGAAGGCAGCGCCACCTGCGCCACCCCGAAAGCAGCGAAAAAAAGAACAAATTGCTCTTGCACGCTATAACAAGGTGTCTCACAGGGTGAACTACGCTTGTAAGACATACATAATAGTTTTTCAGCAGAGTATGCATACCTGCGTGGGCTGGTTCTCGTACACTTGGAAAATGACAAAGACGCTGTTGGGTGTCGCTAGCGGCGTTTTTTGCACCACTTTCAGAGCGAAATTAAAAACATAATTCCTTTTTTGTGGGGTGAAAGCGTGCTCGTTCCCGTAAATGTGACGCACGATCTGCCCAATTTCACCACAATCTTAAAAAATTTTCTGAGCGGTAGACAGTCCCTTTAAATAAATGGGTTGTAAGTCCGGCGACAGTGTGTACGTGTAATAAGAATTCACGGGGCTTTACGGGTACCCAATGTAGCTAGGATTACGAGGCACACCCCGTAGTGCAGTGCTCCGGAGTAATTCTGACCACCTATGGTACTTTCATGTGCACCTAAATCTGAGTGTAGGGGTGTTGGCTGCATTCCGCCTCCGTGTAACTGCGGCAGCCATAGCTGGGATTCGACCATGAGCCCTCGAGCTTCGCGAGCCGGTGCCCTAGCTACTAAGCTACTAAAACGGGTGTGTGTGTCTGTGTGTGTGCATGTTCGTGTATGTGCTTATGTCTGTGCGCCTCGACGACCAGTCCTTGTAATGATTCCCCTGGTTTTTCTCATATCGAAACATGGACAAATTGGCCCACATTTAGCCCTTCCGAATTGCACCAGCGCGATCTATTTTCACGAAATAAAGAAGGGCTATCCCACGCACCCGAACGACAGGCCTCTTGTACTGTACGCCGAATTGCTCCTGTGTGAAGCAAAAGTGAGCGTAATATTCGCAACATTAACAGAGGGTGGTGACCCCACGCGGCAGCCCTCGGAGCATTGGGGGATGCCCACATTCAGTCGAATTTATTTTGCGGTGTGCGTGTGCGTTCTTTTCAATCATGGTGGGATTTCCTTTTTTCCTTTTTACGGCGGCTATTCTTGCCCTTGTAGTTTGGACAGAAGCTGCGAGTTGTAGCGATTCTTTCTGGTGCATTGTTTCCTCAATATCAGCAGGTACAACAGCCCCAAAATATGCTGCGTGCCACAGTGCACACACTGTGCAGTCACAGGCGCGGTAAGCATGCACTCGTTTTATTGTAAAGAACGAACAAAGAAGTGGGTGTTGAATCTGCGAATTGGGAAGCCAGTTCCGCTCCTCAAAAATCGCTCTGCCAGCTCCCTCTAATGCGACTTGCGAGGAACTCATCAGAGCCCGCGACCTAGGGAAACAGCTAGCTATCGTTGCCTGGCCGAAAGGGCCGCTTTCAGAGTAGAGCCACCCTGAGGCATAAAAGAAGATATTTTTCACTTCTGTAATAAAGTTGTTACCATCACCACCAGTGCCGAAAGTGAGGACGGCGTGCAGCGATAATTTTGATCCCGAATATCTCTGGGGTGCAATTGGTAAGTGAATGTTTTCCACTACATAGTAGATCCCTCATTACGGCGTGATTCATAACCACATCGCGGTTCGGGATCTTAAAAGCCCCAGTTACTGCTATTTTTCAGTAGTGTGTAGTAGTACTGTGTAGTAGCGACTAGCAGCAGCAGCAGCATGATACATTATCCTCCATGATCCACATCGAAATCCGCTTTACTCCATGATCCACGTCAAAGTAGACTGCTAGCTCTTACGAAACACCAGATCGCATGCTTTTACCAGCCTCAAAAACATATCGGCTACAGGCAGCCCTAGCTTAGCGGGGGGGTGGGGGACGGATATCTTTTGGCAGCCTGAAATTTTTTAACATGCTCGCAAATACATCTGCGCTGGTGTTTTATACAATTCATCAAAATGCTACCACCGAGGGCGGCACCAAATATGTGAAGTTGCGCTCAGCGCCTGAACGTAAGAACGCGGAAACTAGGGAAGAAGGTTTCATTACAGCGCTAGATTGTATCGTTGTTACAAAGATAAAAAAAGACAGGCTGTCCAATCGCCGGCTTATTTCTACGCTTGTGGAGGCACCAGCGCCCTGAGCTCGTCCTTTCGGGAGATGTATTCGGGAGCGAAAGGGAAGTCAGCAAGGTGGGTGGGGGAGGGGTAGATAAGCAGGAATAATAATATTTGCTGGTGTTTTAGGTGCTAAAAGCACGATTTGAACAGACCCGCCGAAGTGGAAGGCTCAGGAAATTTTGACAGCTACGGGCCTTCAACGTGTACTGAAAACGCAGAGTACACATACCTATAGCGTTTTCGCCTCCTTTGAAAATGCGGCTGGTATCAAACCCACATCCTTTCCTACAGCAGCGATGCATATACACACTACCACCGTGACAAATGCAAACTAGGCTGTGCATTCTTTCAAACCGCAGCAGATTATGTGCCGTACGTTCAGAACTTTTTCAATAACACAGATCTAACACCTGTTTCTGAACTTGCAGTGTGAGACATAATACACCCGAGAGTCAATGGTTTCTTAAATAAAGCCTGACCACACGGCGGCCGGCCTGAAAGGGTAAGCGATTCAAAGTTGCGTACGCAGTATCCGACAGCTGCAATGCGATCCTCCAAACGACAGCCATAATATGGTGGCTAGAAGGGGCAGCGTGACGGACGCCATATGCGCGCCATTGGAGAGGCAGTGCACGAAATGTGATGACAACTTTGAGCGCCTCTAGAAGCGCTGTCATCGTGAGGCGAGGGCGCTCGCCGTCCACCGCCCCGTGCGGCAGACCGTGCGACCTTTTGACGGGATACGTTGCCGGACAACGTTTTCAGTATCCGCAATACATTTTTGAGCACTGGTTTCGCCACCCTGGACGGGCGTGCACGCATTGAAGACATAGAGGCAGAATGGACTGAAGAACGTAGTTCTTTGACTCTCAAGGCAATGCAACAGGTAACAAAAGCACACATCGGCCCCAACTTATCTGAAAAAGAAAGTAAATTTACCTTCCATGCTCTTCAGTAAAGGTTCAATGGCTTGTTTCTGTTCAGGTCAGATTTACCACAGGGCTAAAATTCAGTGTTTGGAGTAGAGCAATTTGTGATGTGCCTAAGTTTTCTTATATCCATCATGACCTCAAGGTGCCGAAAACGTGAGCTGAGACCATCATTGCAAGAAGGTGTAGAACTTGAGGCTTTTTTGTTGTTGAATGGGAAGGAACTGCCGAACGGTATGTGAGAGTGGGTTCTTTAGCAAATGTACTGTGGAAGGTCTGCGCGTAGGGTACACAGTGCACTTTCACTTCCGCTGTATCTTTCATCCTTAGTGGGTTTCAAATATCTCTTGACCTCAAGACCAAGTCAAAACAAGTCGGATAATTTGTTTGCAATATAACGACAGTACACGAAAAAAAACGACCTGCTGAGTCCGGCGCAGTTCCTCGTAAGTGCAGACTCGTGGAGTTTTTTCAATCTCGCACTATAGCCCAAGTCTCGGAGCTCCCTGTCATGGGTTCCAATGCTCTCCTATACACGTCATCAACAAGCACAAGTAGCAGTGCTATTTTCGTCCTGCGAGACATTCTTGAGGATGTGTTGGAAGCTGGTGACATAGACGGTGCAGGTTCATCAATTCAATCAGCTGTCGGAAATGACCACAACAGCTATGTGACAGAGCGAAGTGACAGCTGTCCGGTATACTATATCGCTGGCTATCCGGTTAAAAAGATTAGGACAAAGAGTCCTTGTGGATTGTGTGCATCAAAAATGCCCATGAAAAAGCAGGCTGTAGAAGACTGGACACTATCAGTTTACTAAGAGGTTCGAACGAGGGGCTCGGGTCACTTGGCCGCTCTTGTAACTGCGCCGGAAGGTGCCTTTTCGTTTTCTTTTCTCTACCGAGAAGCTGTAAGCTTTTAATGTCAATCAAGTTGGCTGCGACAAACACAGCAAGGAGCTCGCTGCAAAAATTGTGAAAATGTTTGTGATCACTCGTCTGCACTTTTACACTTAGTCGCTTGAACAAAGACGGGTTTGTGTAACGATAAAAATAGAAGCACGGAGTTGCGGAGGTGCCAATAGACTCATGCTGTGGGTACTTTCACCAAGCTTTTCCTGTTGTCCATGATATATTTCTGTTAACAATAAATTGCCGAAGCGCACTTTTTCGTACTGTGTTCTTTAGGACTACAGCCTTGCAATATGAACTTCAATCGAAACTAGGAAAACTGTGTTGAAAGCTAATTTCCATGATATGTAATTCAAAGGGGGGGGGGGGTCACCTCAACTTTGACACGTGTTTAGTACTTGGCGGTGAACCGATGCAGAAGACAGCTGGCGAAAAGAAAAATGCTTCTGCGCGACCCGCTGTTTACTTGTCGTTGACGCTCGTCTAACTGAAGAACAGAAGAAAAACCCTACCATTACAAAAAATGACGGGTGAACCACTATCGTCTGGTCGCATCTTCAGCGCACCACTCGCAACGCTTGTGAAATACGCCTCTAAGTGAAAAAAAGAAAAAAAAACAAGGAAATATTGGCCTGCAGCTTCGCTGTAGCTGCACTGTCCGAAGCCGCTGAACGCGGCACCCGACGCGCTCAGCGCCATCTAAGCCGGCCGCCATATTTCATTGCAAGTTTGTGCGCTTCCTGGCCTCCGCCCGTCACACTGCCCCTTCTAGCCACCATAGCCATATGGATGGATGGATAATAGGAGCGTCCCCTTTATAACGGGGCGGTAGCCGGGCCACCAAACTCTAGCTTTATTTCTTTTTCCTCTACAAACATTTCTTTTCCCGAATCTCACATATTTTCACAACTAATTTTTCTCCTCGCCTACCTATTTTATCTATTATCGTTCCGCTGTGATGTAACAATTTTACCCGAACTACCTTGCGCTTCTGTTTGCTCCATACCTTTGCGCCACCAATACTCTAAGCGCCTTTTACTTATCTCTATCGCCGACATGTTCAGTTTTCCCGTGCTACCCCTGAAACCCATGGCCTCCTGTGGGGTAGTGTCCACAGCTACACCTGGGTGGGCATCTGTACATTCAATCAAAATATGATCTGTCGTTTCCGTAGCTTGTCCACAGTACGTGCATGTATCCCCTTCTTTATTGAATTTCGCTCTGACTTCGGGTTCTCAAGCAACCGGACCTTGCTTCAAACAGTAAAGAGCTTCCCTTTGAATTATCGTAAAATTTTTCTCTCTTGATTTCGTCTTTCCCTTTTCTGTAGTTGAATCTCGAGTAGCGCCCCCTATAGGCGGTGAAAGTTGCGAATAGGATTCAGCTTGCGACTCGAAATTGTTCAATACAGTAATTGTCAGTGCTAGTTCATAATATTTGAATTGATTTGACTTGATTTATTAGTTTCTATTTACACACACACGCTTACAGAGGAGTGGTAAATGGAGGTGGATGAGGAAAAAAGCCGTACTGACGCGGCTTGAGGGAACCTCACCTCCTAGGTACAATATGGCTACATGGGGTAACACATCGGGCACCATATATATTGTTGTGTATATATAGTGGCCATGAAACAATGCAGTTATGCAATATATAAAGAACAATAAAATATTTCCACACATAATAATGCAAACACACTACGGCATTGAAATAATTAAATGATATGCACTCGCTAACATACACACAAAATAAACGTAAGAAAGATTATAAACATTCACAAGCGCACTCTACAGAGGTGAAAGCGATAGAGTTTTAAATTCTGACAGCGATAAATCCTGCAAACTGTAGCCTGCTCTATCGTACGAATTGAGCAATCTTGGAAGGTTATTAAACAGCATTTCGCAACCGTACTTAGTTCTATAGCGCGGAGCCTTCCATACTTCAGGTGTACGAGTTGAATAACGGAATAAGTTGGCGGATAGTTTTGCAAGTTTTACAAGTGACGTATTATTACGTTTGGTACCAAAGTAATATTCGCGCAATGGTCTAAAGTTATAGATGTTGTGGGTTGTACAAATGTTGTATTTCTCAAACAGATTTTCAGTATGGCGGCATACGGAACATTAGTAATGACTCCTATTATTTTCTTCTGCATACGAAATAATTTACTCAAGTTACAGTTAGTTGTGGTGCCCCATACAAGATGCCCATAATGTACGTGAGACACAAATAAAGCGTTTTAAATTAATAATTTTAGAGAGACGGGTAAAATACATCTATAGCGATTTAAAACACCTGTTGCGCGACTAGGCTTTTTGGAGTACAGAGCTTACATGGCACGTCCCAACGCATAGTACTTGTGAAGTGTACCCCTAACACCTTTGCAGAAGGAGCAAGTTCTATATTTGTAGATCTATACGCTAATGTTAGATCTGAAAAAAAGCTCATGCCTTTGGTATGAAAAATTACAGCCTTTGTTTTAGCCGTATTACTTTTAAACAGTTCTCTGCGGACCAATAGGATAGACTGCACAAGAAGTAATTTGCCATAGTAATTGAACTGGTGAAAAACCGGACGAGACAAAAACACTTGCGTCATCTGCGTAAATTACGAATTGCGCCTTTTCATAGATGTAAGTAATATCGTTAGCATGTAAGTTGAAGAGCAAGGGTCCCAAAATGCTACCTTGTGGGATACCACAAAATATTTTCTTGGTTACCATCACAGGTACTCTTGGCGTATCGTTTTTATGCCAACCCAATTACTGAATAAAGAGCATGCAGGTTACTTCACGTGTTACGACCAAAAGATACAGTTAGTAATCACGCCTATGGGGAGCTTCCAGCAAAACTCCGTGCTGGGCTATCTGCTGCTTCGATATAAGCGAAAAAAAAAGAATGAGGCCTAGAGGAAAAATGGTCGTGCTGTCGGCTCAATCTTTATCGGTTAAGCGAGTACAGTGTGTGTTTACATGCGCGTGCGCCATGTCGCCTTCGCCCGAAAGTAAGCATTTTTCAAGTGGGCCTAGTTCGTGTAGCTATATTTGCCTGTTGCGCTTTGGTAAGCACTATTTAAGGCAAATCATCGAAAAAGAGAAGACACCCTAAACTAGGCGATGCCAAGTTCGTAGGTATAAGTGTTTACCAAAGCGCAATACCTACCGCAGCCGAAAATTCCACAACGTTTTGCCACATATTTAGAACGCAGATATTTTCACATGCTGCTACCCCAGTGTAGGGTACCCAAACGGAGGCATTCTGGCTAACCTCCCTGCCTTGCTCTTTCCTTCCTCCTCTTCCCTTCCATAACTGTTCTTCACAACACCCAATTGATATCGTGATAATTTAGTCTTCATTTCGAATGAAATGTGTCGATTCTTCGGGCTTAAACACGTGTCGCATGGTTCGCAGAATGCTATAAATTGCCCAGAAATCATTGTACAAATCTTGTAGGGTCATCCTTTAGTGCATGAACTTTCACTGTTTTCGCTGCGAAACGATAAAATAAGCATGACGCAAGGGTCAAATTAGCCGCGTCTACTCAAAATCACCATGAATAAATTAACAAGTACATAGGAAAGAAGAGAGAGATTCACACCTGTACGGACGAATCCATCTTCATATGCGTCAGCTGTAGCTTTCGGTCGATTCAGATATGCCTTGAAGGCGGAGGGACTCTTAACGCAAACTTCACCTTGCTGATTTGGCCCTAGGGGTTTGCGGGTTTGGAAGTCCACCACCTGTCAATGAGTAGAGGGCGAGCGCTTTGTAAGTACATAAATCATGGAATAACTTTCAAGTAGCCACAATTGTATTAATTACTAGCATAACTGGTATTCATAATGGCGAAATACTGGACGTTAGAAGGCGGTAGACACGTTGATGCTATCAGTTATATGCAGTCACGCTGCTAGTGGTGCTGCGCTTTAATACCTTCAGCAGACGTTGCAATTTTTTCCTCGTGAATGTGCGCTGGAGATAAGTCTATCAAAAATACCATGGACATACAATTTAAACTGCTCGCACGTGATGTTTCGGACACGCTAGTGAATATTATGGAGTCTTCTGAACACATGCCGTGTGTGACACATTCGTTGCGACACTTAGTCTACCAATGCACGCCGCTGAGAGACGTAACGAGGAAAGGACCCAGAAGTGCGGGACAGCCCGCACGAACCGAATGAATCTTTAAGCAGCAGCCGTCGTTGCCTGGTTTTTTTAATAAAGAGAAATCTAAGGGTAATTTCTTGTTTCATAACGCTGAATTCTGTTCAGTCTAAGCCACCCCCGCCTTTTTCTAATCTGTGCCTCTTTAGAGAACACTTATCAATTTAAACCGCACCTTCTTTTAATTCGCCGCAAATCTTCATCTCGACATAGTTTTCAAACCACTCTTACCTATACATGAGCTTGTAAAGGCTTTCGAGCGTCTTGCTCATAGTTACCTTATAGAGAAATTTTTATTCGTCCGTGCTGATCGAGTTCTGTTCATTTAATGTTTGCACACATATTGGGCGCAAAAGCTTTTATTGGTCGCTCTCACTTCTCAAATGCCTGTCGCTTTATCAAGAAGGAATACTACACAACTCCATCCATTAAGGACTTCTTTTCTTAATGGGACTGTCTACCGCGCGGAAAGTTTTTTAGATTGTGGTAAAAATGGCCATATCATGCGTCCCATTTACGGGCAACGAGCTCGCTTTGACCCCACAAAAAGAAATTATGTTTTTAATTTTTCTCTGAAAGTGATGAAAAAAACGCCGCTAGCGGCACCCAACAGCGTGTTTGTCAATTTGCAAGTGTACAATACAGACCCGCGCAGGTATACATCATCTGCTGAAAAACAGTTATGTATGTCTTACAAGTGTAGAAGTGCATGACGCCATGAGACAGCTTTTTATAGCATGCAAGAGGAATTCTTTCTTTTCGCTGCCTTCCGGTTGGCGCAGGTGTCGCTGCCTTTGAATTCCTCTCCCTGTATAAGCGCGTAGTACTGGGCTTCTGTCCGAGGCGCACCCCAGTGCACTGAAGCGCACTGGGGTGCACCGAGGCACTGGGTGCACCGAGGCGCAATGTCCGAGGCGCACCCCAGTGCACCGACTTTGCTTCGCGTCTCCTCCTCGTCACCTCGGCAATGTCGATCTTGGAACCGTTCGCTGTTGATAAGAAGCCTCCCGCACCCGAAAGGGTTGCCGTGGAGACGGCCGAGACATCGTGCACTGTAACCATTGTTGACGTTGTCTGTACAGTAGGAAAGGAGCGACTTCGTTGATAAAAAAAATTCTCTTTTAATAATTTCTATTCAGTTACTGGAGAAACCACTGCACGCAGGGACACTTCGAAAGGTGCTCTTTCTATGGAGCCAAAAAACAGGAGAAGCTATGAAGGACGACAGAAAGTCCCTTGAATTGAACGGCCACACCACCGCCAAAGTGGCTTGCCGTTCGCCTTTGCCCGTTCTTAACTCGCCGCACGACAGGCGAGTTCAGAACGGTAGACCGGCAGCCGGCATATAACACATATAACATTATGCGTTACATTTCCTTAGCACCTTGCATGGGAAGAACACAACGAAAATATCTGAAAGAAGGCTATCTGCTATGTGGTGTCTCGCTCTTTCCACTCGAAGCGAAACAGCATTTATCATGCCTTATTCAGCTCACATTTAAATTACCGTAGCTTAATATGGGCAACTACAGAAAAAATTATGATGAAATTTCTTTGGAAAACAAGATAATTCGGCACATTCGACAACATGGATTTCTTTTAGACTACGCTTCCAGCTTTTTAAAAGTATAACATTATGAAAAGAGAACGCTTGCACGCTTTTCACCTCTTAAATTCTTCTTATTTCTCGAAAACGGTGTTGTTAATTCTCTAGTATGTACTGCACCCTTAAGGGAAGAAGAACACGTCCGCCAATAAGAGATAAGTGGTACGTTGCGTGGTATCGTACTAGATATAGCATACAGTAATAGCATCAATATCTACCATGCATTTTAAACAAATAGCAATGGTACATATATATTTTCATCCAATCAACTTCGAATGCTTTTCTTGAAAACGTGATCATAGATAGTGTTTGCCTTTATTTTTCCTCTGTATAATATTTTTTATTGTTATCGAGTATGAAAGAGAATCTTTTCTTGCGATGTTGTAAACCTTGTATTTACATTCATTTTCTTGTGATCTATTCAGTGTTCTTTATTAGTATCGATGTCATGTTGCTGATTTTTTGCATACATATGTAAGTAATGAATAATGTCTAAAGAGCAGTGTTGTACGGAACGGCATTCTTGGAACTAGTTCCTCTTTAGAGGAAAGAAGGAACGCCATCCTTCCATTAAGGGTTGGTGCAACTGTAACTGTAGCTCGTTACATTTACGAGTAACGGCAAAGAGAACGACATTCATTCTGTGAACGTTCCACAGGCGTTCCACACGCAGGGCGGATAGGCCTGGCTGCAACCGCCGAAGCCGAGCCCCGAGTCTCCGCTTTCCTGTTAGCAGTCCCGCTCCCTCAAAAGAAAGCCACACCCAAAATACCATTCTTTACTCTCTGTCTTCGAGGCTTCGACGAGGGCGAAGCTTCCCTTTCGCCAATGCAGTCAAGTGCGGTCGCTCCCTGTGGCTGGAGAAACAAAAAAATCCACGCATATCCACGGAGTGAATGATGATGAGCGGGCGAAGCTCCGGACGTTCATCGTAGATCGTGCCGAGTTCCGGATTTTAGTTAACGCGCACGCTACGAATCCTTATGGTTCAACTACGCACAAGTGAAATCTCCCACCCGCACTTCATTGCAAGTCAAGATCCAGTGCCTATGTATATATATATATATATGGGTGGCCGGTGAACGCTTCTCCAGCGAGACCAGTCGGTATTTTAAAGACGATAGTCTTTCTTGGGATACTTCAACGCAGAAATTTTGGTCTGTGTGTGTGTGTGTGTGTGTGTGTCCTGCTGCGAAAGGTGAACCCCTTCCTCAACGACCGCCCAGCTTGAACTGGTAGCTACCCACATACTTCTGAACACAGTCGACCAAAAAGCAAATATTACGCATATCTGAGGCGCAACATCAATACGCAAGTATTAGACGGTGTGTTCCTTTAGTAGAAAAATACATTGATGCGTAATTCTAAAGACCCTAGTGCTTGTTAGGATGCGCAAAAGCGGACGTTTCCTACGCAGTTCTGCGTACTACGCAAGCTCCTTGCGTTTCCCGATATCATGGCCAGATGGCGCCCATATCTCACGCTCGTGCCGAACGGGTAGCACAAGGCAGCGGAACGGCCGCTCGCCACTTCGGCCGGTCCCTTTCTCTCCTCGCGTCTCTTTGTTTTCCCTCTCGCTTGCGCGACTGCTCGGGGAAATAGAAACACGCGAACCGGGACTCATGTAGTACGGCCGGTAGAAGAATATCGGCTTTCGACGACATTTGCAGCGAAGCACAGAGATACGCGGCCAATTTTTTCAATCAAGAAACTCGCTAGAAGACGCTGCCTGTGTCAGCGTTTTCTCTCGCGGGTGAGGGCGCGTTCTCCTTCTTTGCGAGCTGGTAGAGCGTTCATCGAAGAAAGAGCGTTTCCATAGTCAACGCGCGCCTTTCGCTCTCTCTCTCTCTCTCTCTGTCTCTCTCTCACAAGACAGCAGATGGAAGAGTGAGAGAGATCGCGCGCCGGGAGGCACGCGCCGAGGGCGAGCGCGAGCGCGAACTAGACGAGGTGGCTACGACGGACAATGGCAGACAAGCCTACGCCGCAATGAGCTTCGCCCCTAAAATTCTGCTCTCAACCAGCCTTGTACGGCAACGCAGGCCGAACAACAGCGAACCGAGAACTTCCTTTCGTCCCTTCATATACCCTCGCTACGGCTCCCTTCGTACCAAAACTGTCAACGCGTGCTTTGCTATCGCCGCTCAGCGCATTGATTGGCTACCATGTGTGGGCCTGGGCGTCACTGGCATTTTGTACTCAGGACACCGCTCGCCAAAGCAAGCGAGCAGTGGCAGGTGTTACACAACGAAGGCTAGTTAGACTCGCAGCCGCCCGCAGGAGCGCAGGGAAGCGCGGGGGGCGTGACCGATGATGTGGGGAGGGACAGCAGTCATTCGCTTTGTCTGAGCCAGTCTGAATAGCAAGCACGGGTTGTTCTGAAGGATGGACACACTGCAGACATCTTTCACTTGATGTTTGAAATCTTGGAACAT
This sequence comes from Hyalomma asiaticum, assembly GCA_013339685.2. Taxonomy (NCBI): domain Eukaryota; kingdom Metazoa; phylum Arthropoda; class Arachnida; order Ixodida; family Ixodidae; genus Hyalomma; species Hyalomma asiaticum. The sequence goes on along the minus strand of CM023481.1, from coordinate 1,004,733 downwards.
CATCTTGCCTCCTGTGGCATCTAGGTTCTGTTGCAATGAAGAAAGTGCAGGTATGGTTTATTTCTTCTTCTTTCTCATTAGCATAACTAAAAGAGAGGTTTGTATTCTAACTGTACATCGGTCAATTTGTTACATTGTAGAACAGGTTAGATATTTTCACAATGTCTTGCTCTCATAAGAATTAGACCCGCGTTCAGTAGCGCGCGTGCACGTTTTTGCTACTTGGGTTGTGCTGTTGTGCTGCTCCGAACCTTTCACGTGTGAGATGCGCCATTTTTTACTGCAGACGTCATTTTTGGCTGGCGTCCGATGAAATAATGCAGGTGACGAATTTTTCTTATTAATTAATTAATTTATTTATTTATTTATTTATTCGTTTATTTACCCCCTACACATCAATGTAACTTCGCCATGGTATAAATGTGGGGCTCCTGTACAAGTTGAACCTACAATTAAATTGGATTCCTTATACGCCATACGAAACAAGTAAATAGACCCACGTTATATAATTCGTCGGCAAACTCATCAGATGGCCATAATTAATGTCCTGTAGGTGTTGAACGGTCCGTTGTGGGAGCCCCTCGATGACTCGAGTGCACGGCGGCAGCGCGATGGAAGCGTATTTCGCCGGTGAAGGGGGCCTTCTGTTGAAACGCCAGAGCGTCTGTCCTGGTCGAAGCCCGAACCTCCGCTCTTTCATTACTTCTAGAAAGATAACTTTTTGAACAATTCGATAAAGAAAGAGTTACAAGCGAACTAATCGCACACAGTCCAAAAAATCTCAATCGATGGCGCCCACACTTTCATTGCAGCACTGGTTTGGAGAACATAATTCACAACCCGCAATCGATACGTTTACCGTACTATTTTCCATTCCCATGCATTCAGACTGGCGTCTCACTCTTGTTGTCCGCTGGCACCGGTAGCCAGGCTCGAACACGTACTTAAAACATTTGTCTGCCCGCCGGACGGTGCGCTACCCACGGCCTTCCAGAATTCGTCGCACAAGCTGTAACATGATGACCAGCCCGTGGGGCCACGAGTACCGCCGTTTCGACGGACCGCGAAGGCAATAAGCAAACGATGACTCATCTATCACTTAGCGGTCGCGGTCATTTTCTTTTCCCAGGCCCGCGAACAGCGACCTTGAAACTAGTTACCCCTAGTGGGTGCTCTTGCGACGGCAACCACTTGGCGGCATACCTTCCCATATGCGCACGTGGCTAGAATACCTCAGCATGAGGTCAAGCACGTCCTCCTCCTAACGCAGCCGAGCCGAGTCACCTTGTTTATGAAACCGACCGGTAAAAATCGGCAACGTTACCCTGCGCTTTTTACTACCCGCATACAACGATCCACAAGCAGCAATGCCAACCCTGAATGCCTCGGACTGATTGCATGTAGTTCGAATTCTTCACACCGACGCATATTGCGGGCCACAATAAATAACAACAAAAGAACAGTATGACAAGCTGCTTTAAAATTGTGAGAACTAAGAAAAAGTAATATATTCAGAACTGTCAGACTGTTAAAGCACTAAAAGGGCTTTTCATTTTGAGCGAAAAAGTTGAGGACCGGGAATACTGAGGCCATATAAAGAAATATTGTCCCAATATTTATAGGCGTGGGTCAAGCACAAGCTATCACATGTGAATGCAAATCGAAAGGTCTATTTATAGCTTCTAGTGTTAAACATACTCGATATTCACACGCATTAGTGAATGTGAGTGACTTTCTATTTGCATACTAGGAAGGTTCGTCTCGCCTCTATTTGCATACTAGGAAGCTTCGTCTCGCTCTCTTGTCCTGCGCAAAGCACAGGACAAGAGAGCGAGACGAACGGCACGGGAACTTGCAACTGACATGTTTCATTGGAAATAGTCGCAGCAAGGCAACACGGGCATGCGCGCAATTTCCAATAAACCATCACAGTTGCTAGTTAGCGCCCGTGTCGTTCGTCTCGCTCTCTTGTCCTGCGCTTTGCAATTCACCCTCCTAGTATGCAATACCAACCGGCCGAAAGCTCAACTCTTCTATTTGCACATCTGAAGCGCACTATTCTGACTGCTCATTGGCAAGATCCATTATGTGCTGCACTTTTAATAGACTAGGGACGAAGTCGCAGTGGACATGTGAGCATGTTCGGTGCACCAAGAACATATGTCCAGAAGCGTTTATTTTTATATTCTTATCTCCAGATTATCTGCTGCTGTTGAGGTTCAAACGCGCACAGCTTGACGTGAATTTTAAAAGTCTTCGCCTAATTTCGCCTCACAATTTTCCGACACTATTTTGACTCTTAAAAATCTAATGTAAACGTAACGACACGTTTCAGTTTTCGAAATGTAACTGCAACGCGTTCCTTTCTGAATAAAGGAACTTGTAACGGGAACCCTTTACAAAATTCAGAAGGAACGAGGAACAAGCTTTCGTTCCTATTTCGGAGGAACGTTTGCAACACTGCTAAAGAGCTTTACTACCTTTTGTGAACCACAATGTATGCCTTGTAACGTTCCATTGGCGCAGTCAAGGTGTTCTTCCAACAGCTTCAGCCTGTGGTGTCTACCAGAACTTTGTATTTTCAGGGAATATCGCGGTGTTGTATTGTATAGAAGTCCACCGCGCTCGCTACCGCTGCCTAGTCGGCCCATCAGGAAATGAAATGAAGTCCTCAAAAATACCAAGGATATACTGGGTAAACCAGCAAAGCTCGCAGTGCCTTTCCTTCCTTTGATGACCTTGGTCTTTGACCTTCGCTTACTTGCCTCTTAAAGCGGGTCAGTCCCACAAAACACGAAAGTAAACTTCGCTAATGCACACTTTCACTGCTGTACACACTTGGTAACGTGAAAGGACGTTCTCTGGGTTTTCCTGTTAAAGTTATGTATACTTTTATGGAAACGGTTTGGTATGTCTAACAATGGTCACAATAGTACACTTCTAGGAGACCCTTTCTTGGTTTTTGCTTCTTGGTCTTGTAATTCTGCCAAAGCTGCTTTGTCGGGGACGCTTTCTGAACAAATGCCTCACATCTGCAGGTCGCAAAATTCAAGAGAGAACACAGGAGTATATTCCCATATAAAGCGTGAATGACACTCTAACTTCATTTCCCTTGCTGTAGGTCATCAGCGTCTATATTGCAGTCTAGTGGTGTGAGAAAATGTCTTGAGAAAAGCGTTTTACAACAGGAAGCGTTTTCCCCCCAAATTGTCAAAGGTTCTTCACAGAAAGCCGACACGTAAAGTGCAACAAGGCCGACAAGGTCACGCGCCGAGCGACAGTTTCTCTTCTTTTTTTTCTCTATTTCAGCATCCTTGTTCTGAAAAAATAAAAAATAGCGAGCTGGAGCATATACGAATCGGGTTATATATGACCGCGAAAGGAAAATTTGAATGACCAGCGAACTAGTATATTTTTACAAAGCGTCATGTTGTATCATCGCGTTTCTTCTTTTATACGTTCTTTCTGTGCGGTATTTATTACACCGGAAGCAGGTCTTTTTTTCTTTGAAAACAACAAAACGTAGTTTATAGTTACTGCCGTTGTCGAAAACATTTTTTTTTTCACCAGCGAACGATGTTTCACGAGAAATGTTGAATTCTTTTTTTCACATACTGGCTCTTCTTGAGATACGCTTATGAGTAAAACAGTTTATCTGAAGACCGCACAGCTTTGTAGGCATAAGCGAGATGTAGTTCGAAAATTTTAAGGGTACTAGTCCGCCGGTATGGAACTGAAACTGAAATTCGTTTTTGGCGTATTTTCAAGCTCGTTCAAAACACTTTTAATTTGTCTTTCCTTAGGTGTGGCAAGCATATTTTTACAGTTGTGTTGCATATGAGTTCTCCTTATCGTGATTATATAGTAACTGCTCAGTGCCCAGTTATCGGGCAGTATCATCCAACATTCAGGGAAAATTATTTCTCAGGAGCGTCTTTAGCGGGTTGTGCGAGGGTGGGCCAGAGGGGACTCTCTCATGTCGTTGACCTAAAAAATGAAAACCGCATGTTGTTTTGCCCACAAATAACGTACCTGACCGGTCAATACCTGTATGCATCACAACACCTCTCTCCTCATACGCCAATGTCTCCGAAAGCATGTCCGAAGACCAGCGTGTTGCATTATTGACCTCTTAACTTGAATACTCACTTTCATTTCAAAAAAGGGAGCAGGTTTGCCAGCGCTCTTCAAGTCGTCGAGATGTGTTGAACATGCCACGCAGCTAGTCAGCTCTGTCATGCCATAAACTGCAACAGGAAACCCACTAGTGAATTATCGTTGATATGACGTGCTGGCAATGCCAATAACAACAATTTCGGGGGTTCATGTCCCAAAACCTCGATGAAGTTATGAGAGACACTGTAATTGAGGGCTCCAGAAATTTCAACTACCTGGGGATCTTGAACGTGCCTTCACATCGTGGTGTCCAGGGGCCTCAATATTTCACCTTCATCGAAGACCAGCCGCTATGGCTGGGATCAGCAGCCGAGTGCCATAGCCACTAGACAACTGTGGCGTGCCATGCTGGCAATCTTAGCGTGCTCTTTATGGCTGTTGTCGTATGATATCTGTAGCTTAATTTTGGATAAATCTATAGTAAGCCTCATCGATGTGCCTCACAATCAGGTTAGTCTAAGCATCTCTTAGTGAAGTAACCATCTTTCTACATTATTCGAGCATTAATTTGTTGCTTCAGGTTATAATACATGACTAATGCTCTATACATGCCATGAAATTGAATTCATGCCTATCAGTAATTTATTCGAGGCATCCGCTACGTGCCAAGCGACATTTAATACAGGTTGAGTGCGCGTAACTTTGGTTCTGAGGAACATAGGCTGATGATACTCCTAAACGCTGCACTATAATGGATAATTTTTTTTGGAAATGGGCCATGATAATTTCCGTCGGTGTGCTTTAGACTATAGTGTTCTGATTAAGACGCAGCATTGCTCCTCGCAGTGCTTAAATGTCAGTAGGGAACTTGAGTTTGTCCAGTAACCCACAATACGCAAAACACTTTCCGTAGAGTAGTATACCGGGTATAAACAGTCCATGCGCCTACATGGCCGACCACCCATAGCATATGCCTTCCGCTTAGAATCTACAGAGCGCTACAGAGCGCCGCGTGCTCTGTAGCCCTCGAGTTACCCACTGTTGCATTTGCTTTAGTTTTCTATCATGAAGCTTCACCAGTAAACTATCCATGACAATTCGGAACTGTTTCCGAAAGCGACACAAATTGTCCAGGCTGTAGGCTTAGCGAGAGACCGCCGGAATTTAGGAGGGCATAGATAGCGTGGTACTGCTTCTTTAATCTATCACCCTGAGGTGGCGACAGTGACTGGAAGAAAATCAACGCTATACGCTACCCAGCATCCGGTATGCCTGTGCGCATGCGTTTTACCGGACACGCTAAAACTGCCGAGTGTCTCCCAGCCGGTTACGTTCGGGACAAGTACTAATCGCGCCGTCTCTCGGCGGCTACCGAGCGGCCCGTCGTAGATGAATTGAAAGGAAAATCCAGGTCTAAAGAAGGGAGTCTGTATGAAATTAGAAGCAAGGTTGCCAGCGCAACTTCGTCCTAAAGAGCCGAACCTCGTGCAGCGTAACGGGCCGCATACGTGATGGAAGAAAATCTTTGTACGAGTTGACGATTTATGCACTTGAAAAGCCTCGGATAACGATGGAAAATACGTATGTAGAATTGCTGCACGAGCATTATGATGATGCATGACACGACGGCTGGGTTGTATATTTGGAGCAGTTGACACAAAACTTTTGCGCAGGAAGCGAATTGTAGCGACTGCGAAAGCTGGATGAGTTGCAATGAGCGCAGTAAGCGATGCAAGCTATTTAAGCACGAAAGACACTAGGCGCTCACTGTGTGCTAATATGCGCCTCATATAGCGCTGAGAGTCCATGCGTGCTCACTTAACCTAAGAAGACCGCGATGAGAAAGAAAGAGCGAGTCGATTGGAAGATAAAAGTATAGTCGCACAAGGGGTATTTCCGGTGTCAACGTTTTCAAGAAGTCAAGAAGTCTCAGGCGTCTATTTGCCCTGAAGAAGACGTCTGTTCTCGTCGAAGCTGTGTTGTAAACGCTGGAGCAAAGCAAACCATATATGTAATATCCATGTCGTGGCGACCCGTAAAATAATCTCATAGTGAACGATAAACACAAATTTTATCTTCTCGATAAGAATAAATCGAACATTTATCAATGTGTTTACATGAGAAGCGCGTGTAAACCTATAATAGCAAAATATAATAAGATTAACAACACGAAGCTACGATCTGCAGTCAACGCTGTCGAATATGGACCTTTATTACCGCGTAGGCGATTGTTTGACCCCTCTAGGGGTTCACCGATGTTTGTTAAAGCCATCTGTTTCCACAATGACTTGATTTGCTTTCTCCCCTGTGTGATGGTGAAGATTTTCTTTTTCCGCTGGCTTAATCAACAATATTCAAAACGTGCTCGTGACACGCACGTGACGCAAGTGAATGAGTGCTGACAGGATAGGGCGAACATTCTTGAGGAGACGAAAGCAGCGCTTTTTATTACAAGGACAGGGTCGTAGGAGAAGTCAGGAGAGCGCTAGGACCATAAGAAGCAACCCATACCAGGGGTTCACAGAAAAAATGTACATTATGCTTCATAGAGAGGTCCACTTGAGAGAGCATTTCTGTTTTCGGGTCTAAGAAAGAACTTCCGTCATATGCTTGACTATTTGTGCTTACACTGAGAAATGTCATGCCTTGCTTTCTTTATTCAGCATTAGTACAGGAACCTGTTATTAAGCTACGGCACACAATAGAATGGATGCTACGCCGTATTCTTGTCAGCAGGGCCTGTGAATGGGGAAGTAAATAAATTTCTTCACTAGAGGCAGATTAGGGTGGCCACTTGCGGGCCAGAGAGTGCTGACGCGCTTCACATTGACTGCGCAGTTTTTCGATGTTTGTGCCGAAATTCAGGTCCACGATCAACGACACATTTATGAAAAGATTCGCCAAGGTCAGCGGGCCCTGGTCCTTTGAAGTTTTGAAGAAATGAGCCCATTTTCTGGTCACCGTAGCGACGTATCATCCGCGGGATACCCTAATAGGATAACCCATAAGACACAGACCGACATCTCGTCAATGAGCAAAACCCAGCGTTCTTGCACGCGAAGCGAATGGTCACGATGACAAATGCAATCATCGTAGTCCGAACGAAGTATGGCGTCACACTATATCTACTACAAAGAACTGAGTACCGTTTGCGTGCTATACAAGAAACGGTACGAGATGTGCTGCTCTAAGGCAGACTCAGACACAGACGCGACGTTTGTCCCAACCCAGAGAGGAAGAGATGCAGAGGATGTTGGGGTGAGGATCCACTGGAAGACCACCAGTGCGAACTCAGATGTCGACTTTAAGAATAAAGAGGAAGTGCTAAGAACAAAGAGGAAGTCCAAGTTGGGGAAGAAACGGTATCCATACCCGCGAAACGCAGGGCAATTGAAGTGGATCCGGCTCAAGCCAAGAGTAAAACACAGAAAACGTGTGTGTATATTTACAGACGCGATGTCATTTATGCTCCTGGTCTTTATGAAGTTTTTGCGCTCCCACGTCGTAGATCGGTGCCGAGTTCCGGATTACTTTTAGTTAACGCGCACGCTGCGAATTCTTATGGTTCAACTGCGCACAAGAGAAATCTTCCACCGGCACTACATTGCAAGTCAAGATCTAGTGCCTATATATACGAGGTGGCCAGTGAAGGGTTGTGCTGCGCGAGCAGGCGGTTTTTAGGGGCGAAGCTCCTTAGGGTGTGGGTCGTTCCCTCCTCCGTACATAGTATGTAGCCACCTGTAGTTTTATGAAGTGCTCACTAGATGGCGTGATGGCGCCGCTTTGCTCGCTTCATTCAGATGTATGGGAACGCGTAGCATGGGAGTCTGTCTGTCTGTCTGTCCGTCCGTCTGTCTCTCTGTCTGTCTGTCTGTCCGTCTGTCTGTCTATCTCTCTGTCTGTCTGTCCGTCTGTCCATCCCTCCGTCCGTCTGTCTGTCTGTCCGTCCGTCCGAGCGCTGCAGTGCTGCTTAGCTAGTACGTGAATTGATCAATAGATGGCGCGGAGGCGCTCGCTGCGTGCCTCTCTAGAAAACTAGAGAGAACGGACAAAAATAATTATAGGGAAAAATATGGACCTTCTGCCATAAGGGGCGGGGAACTGGGCTATGAATTTCCGTTTTTGCTATAGTATGATCGATTTGATTGAAGTAACTTTAAAAGGCATGAGGAAAATTTAAAGAGAGGGGATCCTGGTGGCGCACATGTCACAACCCCGCTACAAAGGGGACGCTCATAGCATCCATCCATCGTGCTCTAGTGTGATAGGAGAGCGCTAGATGGCGACACAGTGTTTGTCACGTCTTTGATGATGTACTGGGCAAGATCACGGAAGATTCACGGTTTTTACCGTTGAACCTTCGGAGCTTCGCCCATTCATCATCATTCACTCCGTGGATATGCGTGGATTTTTCAGTCAAGAAACTCGTTAGCAAACGCTGCCTGCTTCAGCGTTGTCTCTGGCGGTCGAGTGCCCCGCCACGGTGGTCTAGTGGTTATGGCGCTCGGCTGCTGATCCGAAGGTCGCGGGATCGAATCCCGGCAGTGGCGGCTGCATTTCGATGGAGGCAAAATGTTGAGACCCGTGTGCTGCGCGATGTTAGTGCACGTTAAAGAACCCCAGGTGGTCGAAATTTCCGGAGACCTCCACTACGGCGTCTATCATAATCAGAGCTGGTTTTCGGACGTTAAACCCCACAGAACAACAACAATCTGGCTGCAACTGTTCGGCTAACTGATCGAATAGAAACTCGTGTTTTTAGATTTGTTGTTCCCTCTCTTGATATTGCAATTAGCAACTTCAAGTGTTTGAACTGACGTGACTTGTACACTAAATGAAAAAACGCAAAGCTTTGTACCGCTCGGTAGTCCGGAAGACCCCGGCAACTGTGCTTGCGAGAGAACCACAATGCCAAAAGCTATAATCAATTTAAAGACGACATACCTTGTATTATTTCCTTCAAGCGCAGCTTTTGTCGGACGCTCTCCCGTATATAGGCGTTCACTGGAGCACCACCATATATAATTTTTGTCAAGCTTCTTGTGTCGAAGTCGTCGATGTTTTCCCACTGATCAAGCTGGCGGATGACTGTGGGGTAGAGCCCAGCTATTGTCGGCTGTTAAATACGAAAATAGAAGAGCGTGTAACACTTGGGAAAATCTTTTGTAAGTTAATAACCGTTCGCGTTTACCACTGTTACGCCTACGTCATATACTGTATCCTCGAAGAGGTGGAAGGGAAGTTTGCTAAGAGTATACTAATTTCCCCTCGGTCCGAGGTGCGCTTTACTGCTTGTTTTGTATGACTCCCGACACATACAGAATTGGCAATCAATCTTAATTTCCTTGTAACATATTTTGTATAAAAGTGTCTGTGTTGAACATAATAGAATACCAAGACGCCATTACAGTATTCCTTTTCTCTTTGTGTTCTTTCTTATGTGAAAACCCGTGTAGACAAGCAAAATTTGAAGCGTATTTTGTATTTTATTGATGCATTACGCCTAGAACAATCGCTGTATACCATGTGATTTCATCAGTGATGTCATAGCAGAGAGCACAGTAGGACGTCTGCCATATATTACAATGTAGAGAATTTAAGGTTTAGGAGAATTGAACATCTCATCATGCAATATTTACGTAACCATAAGTACCACATCCTCTTCAAAGCGTTTTTTTATTAGAGCGTTTCTTGCAAGAAATGCTCAATTGTGCTCGACTACTGCTATGCACTGACCGCAATAAGCATATTTTACCCAACCATCGTTACTCATACTCATGTCAATGAAGGAAGGCTGGATTTTCTAACACCCTGTGGGAGTAGGGCGAAAGCACACGGAGAAATTAGAATAATGCTTCGCAGTATTTTGTTGCCATGACACGGTAATTACCTTGTATTTATCAATGGTGGATAATATTAAAGCAATGTCAGTTGTGTCAAGAAAGACCACCTTGCTGCCAAGTCCGAGATAGCAAAAGGTACCAGAAAAGCCACCAATATGCATAATGGAAATCGTGCAGAGCAAGGCGTCTCCCCTCTCAAATACGGGCTCGGTATACCTGAAAGCAATTTATGAAAAAAAAACAGATAAGCAATAACCTTTTAGAGCACAGCATCTATGCGTCTCAAACGTATGTGTCCTTGGAAAATGGGTGGACGAGAAACTCGCAAAAATATCAAGAACTCACGTCTCGTTCACCCGGGATGAGTGAATCTGTTCTAAAGGCTAGCGAATAAGTTTATAGTAAATTACTAAAATTACTTCACTATGACATTAACGCCAGATATACAGCTGTCTTTATTTTTAGCTTTATTAGGGCGCTTTGCTCTGGTCCAGGGAACTAACTACCAAAGATATACCCAGGAGGTCAAGTTATTGCGCCTCAACTGCAACCACCCATCAACAACTGCAAGTCTGAAGAGCACACCCTTATTTGAAAAGTACTTGATGCTTCGTTTGGACGAAGTACTTTACATAAAGTGTCACAAATAATACTTAGAAGCATTTATGCACTAAATGGCCGTGCTACAGAAAACAGTAATCATTGTTCCAAGAACTTGTGTCACAAAGAACACAAAAAAATTATGGGAAACATCCTCCCACCTACAAAACAATTAGCACTTTAAACTAATTATAGCAACAACCAAATTTTAATTTACAGCTTGAGATTAAGAAATCGACACGTAGGGAAATACGTATTTACTCGCGTAATTTGCGCACCTTTTTTCGCGATTTTAGAGCTCCGAAAAGGGGGTGCGCAAATTACGCGATTTCGCGAACACATTCGAAATAACGTGTAATATTGGCCTCGAGGACATACCGTGGCGCCATCTGCCGGAACCTCTCCGCGGCGTACAAAACGACATCACGTGATACCGGCCGCGCAGCGTACGACGTCTACAATGGCGCAACTCGTTCAGACACGGTTTTATCGTGTTGCAAGCATTGCCTGTGTGTATCTTAGCTACAAAAGAACCTGTTCTACTGGTCGGCAAAGTATTTTGCGAGTGTGCAAGAAGCATCGCCGCATAGTCCACGCTTGTCGGAAACGTGTGCCCGCGGTGCTATGCACGACGAAAGTGACGAGGCCGCTCGCGTAAAAGGTGCTCGGGTAATTAAGTTAGCTATGTCTGGGAATACTCCCACATCCCGCGCACAGTTACTTATTCAAGCGCGAATAGGCGCTACATCTCGTGCACTTGCGCGGACGGTGCACGGGCGATAGGTGACATTTCGATTCACGTTGTCAGCTGTACGTGGTTCACGGCGTACCTTCCCATCCATTCGCCCCATTTTTGGGCGCGTGATTAAGCGGGCAGTATATGTGAGAAGAAGTATTTAGAAATTTACAAGAAGTATTTAGAATGCTGGATTGGGAACAGGTGGGTGTAAGGGTTAATGGGGAATACCTCAGTAACCTCCGATTTGCTGATGACATTGCCTTGCTAAGTAACTCGGGAGATGAATTACAAAGCATGATTACTGACCTTAACAGGCAAAGTATAACAGTGGGCCTGAAAATTAATATGCAGAAAACTAAAGTAATGTTCAATAGCCTTGGGCGAGTACAGCGATTTCAGATAGCTGGCGAGGCACTGGAAGTAGTAAGTGATATGTCTACTTAGGCCAGCTAGTGACTCCTGATCCGAATCATGAGGCTGAGGTAATTAGAAGGATTAGAATGGGGTGGAGTGCATTCGGCAAGCATTCTCAGATAATGAATGGTAGCTTACCACTGTCTCTGAAGAGGAAAGTGTATAACAGCTGCATCTTACCGGTACTCACCTACGGGGCAGAAACTTGGAGGCTAACTCAGAGGGTTCAGCTTAAATTGAGGACGACGCAGCGAGCTAAGGAACGGAAAATGGTTGGTGTAACCTTAAGGGACAAGAAGAGAGCGGTGTGGGTTAGGGAACAAACGCGTGTTAGGGACATACTAATAGAAGTTAAGAAGAAGAAATGGGCCTGGGCGGGCCATGTAATGCGAAGACAAGACAACCGTTGGTCATTAAGGGTAACAGAGTGGATTCCTAGAGAAGGCAAGCGTAGCAGGGGGCGGCAGAAAGTTATGTGGGCAGATGAGATCAGGAAGTTTGCGGGGATAAATTGGGCCCAGTTAGCACAGGACAGGGATAATTGGAGATCCATGGGAGAGGCCTTTGCCCTGCAGTGGGCGTAGACAGGCTGATGATGATGATGATGATGATGATGATATGTGAGGTCTTGATATTGCTAATTGCAACCTGCATGTCCGTTCATAAGGGAATGGACAGGCAGAATGGACGCCCGGTTTGGCACTTTTGCCAGTATTATCGCGGGGCAATGATTCATCACGAGGTAATTTATCACCAGTAAATTATATCATAGATTCATGCATACGGTTCCGCCATATGTCCGCACATGTATCTCTGCGCACAGTATCTTGACAGTATCTTGACAGCCTGTTATTTTTTGCGATGGCGCTGCTCCGTAAACAAGACGCGTTTCCTCTACAGCAGCAAATACGCGTCGTAAATTCGGATGCCTACAGTCCGAGCAAGTTCATGCCGTACTCACTAAAACATTTTAGCTCCAACGCCATGCACAAAACTGACATCGCGGAATGCTTCCCACACACTCGCAATGTATGAGCACTTGCCTGTTTCCCCATTCTCAGCTTTTTCAGCCAAGACACTTCGTCTTGGGGTATACACGCTTGAATATTACACCTAGCTCGGTCGAATATATCAAGTGCTGTGGCGCCGAGCAGTTTTCCTTGCGCAAAAGCAAAAGGAAAAGTAAGCAGTTTCGTGAAGAAAGCCAGCGTGCTTCGCCGGCGGCGGCGAAGGCGTCGCGTGAGACTTACTACGTCACAACGACAGCAGCGCCGGTCTTTCCAGTGGTGGCCCTCTAGGCCAATAATGCAACGAGCGCGTTAACTCTTTTGGATAATATCTCAGGTAACACTACAAAACGCTGGTGAAGGAGAATGCGGCTGCTCTATGGACACTTTTCGCAGTCCCTTCGCGTTCAGAGCGCAGCACGTAGAAGGGTTTACGAGCCGCCCGTTGATGGCTGCCTAGATAGCACGCGCGCCAGCGCTATCTCGGCAGCCGTGCGAACGCTCGGCAACCGAGCTACACTCCCCCCCCCCTCCCTCGCGTCTTTTCATGCTCGTTAAAGACGGGCAGGGCGTTTCCTCCCGCATCGACGTCAGGTGTCCCGATCGGGGTGATGTTATTGTATGCGCCCACCGAGCGACAGAGATAGGCCGGGCGCGTTTGATCTCTGCTTCAGCCGTTTTCGTCGCCCCCACTCGCGTGCTTTTATTCTAGCGACCGTACTTTGGGCTCCGTGGGCTTCCGGAGAAAAGAATCGGAAAAAGGGACATTGCACTCGCAGCCCCTTTTGCGTATGACTGCTCTCGCCTTCGCAGGGAGAGGCGCGGCTGCTCAAAATCTGTTCGTGCGCGCGCGCCGGCGAGCTGGCTCGGCGCGGAAGGGGGAGCGCCAAATATGCGAGGAATTCTTTTTTGCATTTTTGGAAAGCTGACTAAATATCAAGGGGTACGCAAATTATGCGAGGGCGCAAATTGCCGGTAAATACCGTACTCTGCCACGCGGTATGACTTTATAACGGATGCATCTGAACATAATGATAAAGGGCGGGCAATATGAATTTGTACTGCAAGCATTTCAATATACATAGCAATATTGCATTTTCAGGTTCTTTTATATTGTTATATTTTATTTTGGTTTCTTAATAATGATCACCATTTCAGCGAACGCCTAGTACTCGCCAACTAGTCGTGGCTTGATGACTTCGGGATTTGTCGATTCACGCTCAACCTGCCGCGTGCTTGCGTGACCGCACCACCCTTCTCGCTGGGCGCTCGCCCCCTCGATCGTCAAAAAAAAAAAAAGCACTAGCACTACCATAGCGCGCAAAGAGCCTGTAAAGAGGAACCAAACAAAGCGCGCTTTCGCCTACCGCGTCCCACCGGCATTGTCGCCCTTTACAACCTCTTCCCTGCTCTGTGGGCTCTTCTGTGCCTTTACTGGAGTGCGCTTTCCTCTAGCCGACCTATAAACGCGCTTGTACGGGGTCATGCTTTTGTGGTAACTGATTTTCTATCGGTAATGTCGCAAAGACGGCATAAACGTTCAGGCGTTAAGAAAAAGCAATCGCATTGACAATGTGGACAGAAGGAGTGCAGCCTCTTATGAAAAGCGACTCAGCCTAACGGCCCTTTTCCTCAAGGGTTGTGCAAGGAGGTTCTGCTACATAAGTGCATTCATGCGCTTCGTTAGCTATTAAACATAGTTTAAAGCTCGATTTGAGAGTTTCGGCACTGTCGTATAGTCTGATTTATATTCTCAAGCTGTAGTTTAAAAGGAACATAGATTTCACAGCCGCCCGTATCCAAATATGAATGATAAAACACTTAGTCGTGCTCACCTCTAACACTTTTGGCAGTTTTGTTTATGTACATGAGCTAAAGCTCTTCTTGTATTTCATAGTTTTGTGCTTTCCCCTGTGCAATTTCGTACTACTTTTCATTCTTCTGAATGAAACTACCCCGTTTCTGCACTTTGTCGTTGCCTGCTAGGCTCTGCCTCTCAAGCCTCAGTGTCTTCTCCTGGCCTGACACCATTCCTTGCATGTTATGGCGAATTATTATTATTATCATTATTACAACTATATGAAAGTCTTGACGGGTTTTTCTGTCGCCGTCATGTCCCGTATAAAGTCCAAAATGATAACTCCTCGCGCTTCATACGTTCTCTTCGTGGGTAGAAGGATGCGAGCGGGGGCGACGAACGCGGCTGAAACAGATCAAACGTGCCCGGCCCATCTCCGTCGCTGAGGGTGGGGGTTGGGGGGGGGGGCGCATGCGATACCATCACCCCACTAGGGGGGCCCGCGTAGAAACGGAGAGGAAGTGGCCTATGCGTCTTTAATGAAAATGAAAAGACGCGAGAGAGTGGGTGCGTCGCTCGAGCAGCAACTGTGGAATTCGCACAGTCGCTATCGCTGGCGCGCGCTCTCTCGGCAGCCATCAGACGTGCCTGCGTACTGCGTAGCAGCGCCTTGATCACGTGCTCTGTTCCAGGCTCCTCGCCTATCCTCGCAACGCTGGTAATATCCTCGCCACATAGCGCTCATATGAATGCATCTACGAGCACCGGAAGGAACGCGCTCGTTTGATGCTGCAGTACCGGGCGAAATTTCTGGATGCTGCAAAGTGCACGCTGCTTAGCGCAGTCGTGCGGAGTGAAGCGCGTACCAGAAGACATCAAAACAACACAGCATGGCTACCAGCTATATTGGGCCGTCGTCTCTGCCGCTGAACCGACGTGTACTTTACGCACCTGCGTGTCCACGTTCACTACATTTCATATTGCCGCTAAAGCTTCCAGTCGGCGTATAATATATCATGCATTGGTGTCGCATTGATTGCTTCACCCTTGTACCGATACTGCGGTATTATTATTATTATTATTATTATTATTATTTTGAGTGAGAACGATAGCAGAAACGCCCAACGTCCCTCACGATATTCCCCAATATTACGATGTTCCTTTGTATCCCATCCACTGCAGGATCGGCTGCGTTGCACAAATAACGAAAAATGTGTCGTCTCTCTGACTGTACGGCTCTGGGCGTCAGCATACAAATAATAATTGCATTCACTTTCTTTTCCATGTACGAGGGGCGATTATGCATAGAGCAGCTGAGTAGACAGAAGTCGACTAGCGCCTACAAGCCAGCGATATTGGCATGTTTGCTATGTCCTGCTTGCGAACAAATTGCGCTTTGTTTTCATTTTATAAAGCGAAAAAAATTCTTAATTCTGAAACCGGCTGTTTGTCCATAGAGATAGGAAACTGCTACGTTGGCGACTGCCAGTTTCCGTGAGTCCAGGCTGCGCTTTTTTTTACTCAAGAACGGTCCCGTTTCACTCCGCAATTTTTAGCTCTAGAACTGCTGCACAATACTGATTGGTGTAAATATCACGCGTTGGATCTTTATTTAGGTTCTCAGTATTTTTATAGCATAATTGAGCGAACAATCTGTGACATTGTTAATGTTACCTTTTCAAAAAAGAAGGCTTCTTCTGTACTTACCCATATGATATGACTTGAGCTATGACGTTCCGGTGGGTCAGCTGTACGCCCTTTGGTAAGCCTGTGGTGCCACTAGAGTATGCAATGCACAATGTTGTGTCCGGACTTTGGCTCAATATCATTTCGCTTTCAGCGAGTTCTGTTTCTTTCAATTCCGACAGACTGTGCGCTTCTTCACAAGTTCCCTCTACGACAATTATTTCCTGAAACGTCGTATTCGTGGAACGCAATAATTAGTTTAGCACGTATTACATAATCTGGCATCTGACGCTATTGTGCATTAGTGAAATAGCGGCAAAGAGCAATGTTTCGTAAGGAGAGCAAAAATATGAATTTTAGAAACTGGTTTAAGCTGTCTATGCAACTTATTTGATTAACTGACGCTGCGTCGAAAAAGAGAAGTGTAGCGCAAAGCAACATTTCACCAAGTGAGCAATTCTAAAAAAGCCGTTTTTGCAAACACTATCTTCAATGATTGAGAGCGGGAGAGAGAGCATGGGCCTAATTTTAAAAATAGGGCTACGGACTCTTTTTCCCAGGGACGGGCGATTTCGTCATACGTGTAGCGAAGAGATCCATCCTAAAATGCTGACAACCAGGCAAGCTGTCTTCTCACTTGTCGTCCGGATTTTGTTATACGTTGTGATTGCCAATGGGTGCAACAATTCATTTGTTTTGGAGTCTACAGAGCATATGGTACAAGGTGTTCAACGTCGCCATGCAGTATACGCGCTGTTCCTGCTGAGGATTTGTGGATGCGTTTCGTGCAGTCGTGTAACGCGGGGGGAAGAGCCTGCCGGGTGCTTCTCACAGTTACTGCTTGTTCTCCTGTAGTAGCTGGACAGTGGTTTCGTCGCTTGGTGTAGTGCGCAAGTATTTCTCAGTATTTTCTGTATATTGGTCTCTATATATTGTCACAGCCCGCTCGCGGCGCGATAGCCTGCTACGTGTGTCTTCAGACTAGGCTATGTGCATCTCCCTTCCCTAGTAGAGATCAATGCCCCTGTGTTGTGGGATACCTGTCCCTTCTAAGTAGCCCATGGGTAGTGCTTGCAGGGATGATCAGCGAATTGGGCATTTTCAGAATCTGCAGCATGTACCTCGTGACACCGTCAGGATGGTTACCGATTAAGAACTGGTCGCTATTGCTGACGCACTGCCAAATTCCTCAGCAGTGGTTGCATCGTTCGTATATGCTGCAGTGATAATAAGCTCTTCACTTGTTTCATCCACTATGCTGACTATATGCAAGCATCCGTGTGTTGCAGGCTGTCATTTTTTATGATTTCTCTCAGGCCTCTGCTGCAAAACCTCAGTGCGTGCTTTTCTTCTCCACTTCTTATATTCTCGGTGCTTGTTCGTACAGGTTGGTTGAACTAAGTTAACATTACATTTCGTGGCGGATAGAGTGAGCTGGCCGTACCAACAGGGAAGGTAGGGCCAGTTGGCAAACATACATTACGAAATCAAACGATAACAAAGATCCCAGCTACAGATGAACGAATACGACACCACAGTGAGCTACATGGAATTGAAGTTGATTGACACGCTGAGAAGCTCAAACAGGCAGTGCAAGAATTTAAAAAGAAGGTGCGTGGTCGCAAATAATAAAGGTAAGCACCCGCCAAACTATCGGGGACATTTCATCAAGAAATCAATCTCACAGACTCATACTGCTATAGAAACGGAATGAATAAACATAACTCGCCTTTGTGATATAGGCAGACCTGACAATCTCTCGGGTTCTCACAGATCGTGAATGGCAGCTTAGCGTTGTTTCTCAAGGGGAGAGCCTAACACTTTTATTGTAGCTACACTCTTAGCATGGTAACCTTTAGTTTATTTTATAAGTACACAAAAATGTGAAAATATGCTCCTTTACTAAAGGTTCAAGCACTTTAATCTTTAGTAATGGGGCATATTTTCACATCTTTGTGTACCTATGAAATAAACTAAACGTTACCGTGCTAAGAGTGTACCTACGGGATTAACAAGCTGGGTTCAATTTAAACTAGGGTCTATGCAGCGAACAATGCAAAAGAAAATGATAGCTGCGTTGTTAAGGACAAGAAGAGCGTGACGTGGGTCGATAACCTATCGATAATATCGATATTATATCAGAAACCTAGAAGAAGCTTTCGTTGGCAGCGCCTGTAAGCAAATTTGAACATAACTATTGGCAATTATGGGTTAGTGAATCAATCCCTTCCGAAGGATGGCCTCACATGGGGATGGCAGAAAATTAGGAGGACGGAGAAGATCATTAAGCTTACAGGGACCGCGCGCAGCAGTTAAGACATCATCTGGTTAATTCGAGAACTGTACGAGAAGCCTCTGACCCGCAGCGGCAGCAGACATGATGATTACGATCCGACACTGGGTGAAATTATGGAGGCATCTGCATAGAATGCGTACTTGGTGTCGTTGTTGTTTATTTTCTTCAGTCGGTTAAGCGTCGCGGTGTTCGGTAAACTGATGTAAATTGTTGACGTTACGTAGCTGAGTGCTGTTCCTAAAGACTGCAGTGGGAATTTTTCCAAACGAAGCTTAGCTCTACCTACACTTGCGGTTCCGCTTTACATTCTTTCTTTATTCAGCCATGTCCCCGCTTAGCCCTCAAGTGCTGCCGCATGGATGCTGTAAACTTGAAAAAAATGCATCTCGATTCACTCTATGCACACCTAGTGATATGACGGGCGATTCCACTGAGCGATAGGCAAAAAAATGGAATTGGCATACACGTCCGTTGTGACACGGCATTCTCCAATTTCTCACTGGTGGTCAGTGCGTGCACACATATAGTTTGGCGTCTTTAAGCACATTCCGTTGTAATTTCTAGTTTTGCTTTGAAAGACTTTCGCACAGAAGTTTAGCTGTGGGTTTTTTATGGTGGGGGGGAGAGGGGGGAGACGACAAATTCCAATTAACCTATCTGCATCGTTATTCAACGGTACTTCCTCCCGTACCTGCCAAGAAGTATCGGGCTGCTCCGTTTCATACCTTTTCAACTTATGTTATGAGACACACCTGTGGGGGGTTCGATCGGGGACAAGCGTATTCCAAAATATGCCGTATACAAGGTAGGCTTTCCGTGCTTCTAGAGTTAAAATTGGCAGATTTTAAGTTTGTTCTAGTGCAATTCAAAGTAACAGCGCCTTTGCTGACCACATGGACCACATTTACTTGCCAAGTGCAGTCGCCCGACAGCATCACGCTCAAAGATTTAGTCGTGAACTTCTCACTTTATATACTTTTCCTTATACAGTAGGTATTATTGAATATATTTATCTTAGTAAAACGCACATGAACGTGCTTGCCTGTATTCAAATTCATTTTCCACTTGGAACATCATTCGCAAATATGTTCTAGGTTTGCCTGCAGTGTGAGAACATCATGTTCATTTCAATTTTTCTGTACATAACAGTCATGCGCGAAGAGCCCGCATGTTACAGTGAATCCACAAGTTGGAGTGATAAATGTAAGTGAGCAATAAAGTGGGCTCACGACAGTTCCTTGAGGCACGCCTCATGGGACCTCAAGCGTAATGTGAGTTAGCACCATTCATGACAAGTTGACGGCTTTCGATCTCTCTCCAGGTAAAAAACTAGACTATATTATCGTTCGGAGTTTAGGAAGTAAAAAAGAATGGTAAACTGTACCGAACGCTCGGAAGCCAGGACAAATTGCTCGGGCGGCACAAGGACAATTCGCGCCTACGCTCCACCGACAAAGCAGCAACGAAACTCTCACGACGACTCCAAGACGACACCCTAGAGTACGATGTCGACTACCTCGTGTGATATGAACTGCCTGTGTGACGGAGCTGCTGGTACCGCCTGATGACGGCGTCCCGTCTCAAATTCGCCCTCTTCAAGCACGCAGCACGTCGCAAACTTGTCAGCCGCGTGAGTGTATGACAAAATAAAGACGACGAAGGGGCGGCTAGGCTGAACAGCGGCCCGGGCGGGCTCGCGCTACAGTTCGGCCATTACCTTCGAATCGGCAGGACGGTCGGGTCTGGTTCTCCTTCGCATTTTTATTACATTCGTTCCATTTTAAACTTCTCGAAGAGATACCAGCAGGACCAGCAGCATTAGATTACTCAAGGTTCTTTAGCTGTGATTCCATGGCACTAACGCTGAGTTACATTGTAGTGACAAAGTTCTGTGTGTACTGGCATGTTTTCCCACCACAGTCAGCAATTTCGATGACGTAGAGACGACGACGAACTGCTTCAGAGCAAGAACAATTTCTTGCACCACTGTCACTTTTTTCGAACTGTTTACCATTTATTGCTGGGACGCAGTACTCCCGCAGCCGCGGGAACGCAGGTGCACTCCGTAAGGTGCCAACGCGACCTCACTACGTCGACACGACTGGGTCTTAGGAAAAGAAATTCTCCACAAAGACAAGCCGGCAGTGATTCTGAGTTTGAATATAAGATAATCAGAGACACTGAGAGGAGAGCTTCGAAACTTCGGACCACCTGAAGTTCTTTAACATGCGCTGACATCGCACAAGGGCCTTAACATTTCACCTCCGTCCAAATGCAGCCTCCACGTCCGGGATTCCCATCGCGCGACTTCGGACCCACTAGACTACAGTAGCGGGAAGTATGCTCCTCCGCATGGGACTAGGCTACAGATTAAGGCTTTTAGAGGTTTTTCGGCGCAAGGCTTCTCGCCTTGTGCCGAGGCACCAGCGTGAAACCTTCGTCAAATAAGTCGACTTGCATGTCACAACTGAGGCCCTCTGTTTGCACACTTCTCTTTCTGCCCGACGCAGCGGCAACCATATTCAGCCGCCTCAATCGACAAGAAATTTCTGTGTTTCTGGAGCATATTGTCCCAAGAGAAATTCAGGATGTCAGAATTAATAACCGAAACAACATCCTCGCTCTTGATATGCATCCTCGCTTTTGGCGCACTGATGAACATAACACTTCTTGACAACATTAATGTACACTACCTTGTTACACAGAGCAACGAAATCATCGCTTGTGTTCGGTACAAGATTGGCGTGTAGATTATTGTGTTTCCCAGAGATTCGCAACAGAGAAATTAGAGAGATTGCGACCTTGTGTCGCCGACAAGTGCCTCTTTGAACTTGTTCAGCGAAGTAATAAATCGGGTAGATGAGGGTCATATACCAAGTGTTTGAAGAGCGCCGAAACTCGAACAGACATACATGTAGGACTCGCCCGCTCCTTGAAACGAGTACGCAAACTGTGTGTTTTTGTGCACGTTTGGTCTTCGTTATCGCTAGACAGGCTCCAACATGGCTGACATGGCCTGGTTTTGGTTATTGCTAGACAGGCACCCCGAGCATAGTATCGCGGCGCGGGCAATTACGATGTTACAGTATGCGTAGTTATCCTAAATTCTTGTGACAAATTTTATCTATCAGTTTTTGTGTCCGTCTACTTGCAATGTGGGTTTCTTTTTATCCTAATAAAATGGGTACCAACGTCTCTAAACACTCATCGTGTGAAATTCTCATTTGCGGAATGAGGGTGGGGTACGGAGAAAAAGATGCGAAGCGCTGCTAACCAGATGACGTCGTCTCGGTGGCTCGAGAGTGTGGCCATAGCAACCAATCCTTCGTCGCTCATTGGTCAAGTCAGTGGCCGCCGGCTGCCGTACAATTTTGGTCTCGGACGGCAAACGGCGAACCGCTTTGCCGGTAGTGTGGCCGCGCCTTAATATAACCTGCGAGCTCCCTTGTGCTTCTGTAGAGTTCCAAACTCGAGAAACTCCAGCGCCGACGTAGCATGAACAGCGCATGAATATCGCGAAGCATGGAGTACGAATCTTGCGCGATATTAATTCGTGCGACAAGGCTTCGACTGAGTTCCCTGCTTTCGATCAATATAAACTTACACGAAAGGCTGTAGCTATCAGGAATAACATTTGCTTGTGTAGTACGCGCCGACACCACGATATCATCATGAGGCACGCCATAGTGGAGGGCTCCTAAAGAGATGCCTATTTGCGGCTGCTCTTTTGACGTGCACCGATAACGCGCAGTATATGAGTCTCTAGAATTTTCGCCTCCAGCGAAAATGCGACCGCCGCAGCTGGGATCGAATTCTCGTCCTTCGGGTCAGCAGCCCATGCGGTATCCCCTTGTCATGTGTTTATATGTGCGTATAAGCCAAATTGTTCACATTGGCTGAGTTCTGATACGAACAATATGTCCACTTGTACAATATGTCCATTTGAACCTAGCAACACTGCGACTGCTTTTGACAAGAGGATTGGCGGCAATATGTGTAACTGCACGATGGACTTTACTTACAATGACGACAATTTCAAAGGGCATATGCAACGTTGTTTCGCGCTTTTTTGCCTTTGTTCATTTCGTACAAATGTGTGTACGGCACAGTAAGTGAGAAGCTCTCAACAACTACTTCACCTCATTGGTAACTCTAATATGTGTTTAAAAACTAGACTGCTGTAATAGATGCGAAGTAAGCGTCTTCAATGAAGCTTTGAATTTTATGTGCACGGAATGTCGAATGGACCTCCTTATTTCGTATCTTTTCCAGGTAGATTTTAATGGTGAAGCAGCGCGAGTTGCTGGCCTGCCGCTTTCTCCAAAGGTTCCTCTGTGCCTCACAATTCACTGTACAAAAGAGTTCGCATACCGTTTAGAATATGAATGAAAAATGGGCAGACTACGCACAATACTACTTCCAAACTTTTGCAAACACTCCGCTGTTCAAAACATTGGGCTGTATAAACAAGACCTCCTTTGAAAATTCCTTCAAATTTGGCCTTCGTTAACCCTGACTGCTTCACAGCCTTCTGCCTTCTTTGTTTTTGTATCTTATTTAATAATTTAGGTTCATTAGGATTTTTATTAACATAGATTCATTATGATTTTGTTACCTACCTAACCATTGTATAATTGTGTACCATAATATCTGTAGACATTTTAACCCACTCCTGTAATAATCTCTGACGGGATTGAGAGTAGTACTAAATGAAATGAATAAAAAATACATACCTGCTCAGCTTTCATTTAAGCTCATGCTACTCAGTAATGTAGGCAATACTTAAATACACGCCATTGCTTAGATAAAAGGGACTTTGCAGCCCCGGTACTTGGTATTCATTATAAATATGACAATTTGGCATAAACCCTGCACTGTGGCTATAATCCTAAGCAAGAAAAAAGCGTGCAGGTCCCTCACACTGAGCGAATTCGTGTCATTCGAAGCATCTAGCGAGGAACCTGCCAATGGCGAATTCTTTGGCATTCAGTCAAGTCTTAGGAGTAGGACCACCGTCCTTGTGCAAAACGCATGACTACCCACTCATAAGAATGCTTAACATTTGCCAACCAGGAACGTTGACAGCACCGTGGCTACTGAGTGGTAGCTCATGGTACGATATAACAATGGTACTTGCACTACTCCGAAACGCCAACGTGTATGTTGTCGAAGAAAAATGCACTATACGGCGCTTTGATGTGTTATCGTAAGCATTGTTTGTTGAGTTATTCTTACGGTACCGACAAAAGTTGCACAGTAGCGTACATAATGGTAGCAGAACCAATGTGTTGCTGTTATAGTGTTTGTCATTTGCTATAACCGCAACTTACGTAACACAAGCACCATCATAACAACTGCTAGTGCAATAGGTTTATTTACTCTATATAACCGCGTTGGAGCAGGCACCGTGGACTAGTGTTAGCATGCCTGCTTGGCACCTCGAAGGCGAATGTTCGATACCCGCCTAGAGCTTGGTATACGCTGCGTGTGTTGTGTGCATGTTATTTCTACATTTCAATCGCTAGCTACGAGAAATAGTGTTCCTTTCTTGATTTAACAGAGGAGCGTCTGAGGCCAGCGATCCGGTGTCAATCGTAAACGGCAAAATGTTAACGATACTTTAGGCAGGGCCCCGTCTGAGGTGCCGAAAACTTCGTGCGACGCTCGAAGTTATAGGTTCCATCCCTTCAGCCACGTTTCATATCTATATGTTTGTCCTTGATTGGCATTGGCCTGATGAAATTCAAACACCTATGGCGCACACTCACATTATGTGGGCCAAGCACTACGGGTGTCAGTCATTCATGATTTCAGTATGGTTAACAGTGACATACATGATGAGTATATCATGTAAGAAATTAAAGATTTGTCATTTTTGTTTGTCATACATATATAAGTTACCCTCAGTATATTGGTGTCTAGCAGGAGATAGATAGATAGATAGATAGATAGATAGATAGATAGATAGATAGATAGATAGATAGATGAGGTCAAAGTAACTAAGGTCGCCAAGAAATGCTTCACATTTCATAAATAATCTGGTCCCAGTTCATGGCCCCAGCTGGCACCTAAACAGTTAAGCGCACTGATGCTGGCATGCCAATTATTCACAGTTGGATCATAAGTGAACTGTAGTTGTGACACTAGTGTAACCTCTCGGCATATGTATATATATATATATATATATATATATATATATATATATATATATATATATATATATATATATATATATATATATATATATATATATATATATTATGTGTGTGTGTGTGTGCAAGCAATGCCAAAGTGTTTTGCAGCCTTCTTCGAGGAAGTCGTATTAGTTTCAGATACATATGAATAAATGCAGAGAGAAAAGCATGTTAGCATCTTGTCAATTGTGTGCATTCCTCAATTGTTTTAAGGATTACTGTTCTCATTTGTATACCAACACGCCTTTGTAGGCGGTCATATAACTCTAAAAAGTTATTGTAGGCTTAGCCTATCAGGTTAATTTTGTCTGTAGGGGTCACTAAGCACTTTGTGCTTGTCATCTGTTAGAAACATATGAACACATTGATACAATGTTGTTAAGAAATGTGTGCGCCTCTGAGCATCATGGTAACAATCGAAACATATCAAGAAACAGTGGTTTCACACTATTTCGCTTCATTCAATTACACAGTATTCACGCTGTTCAGAGTACGTTATTGTTCCGCGTACTGAATGTTCGACAACGGTTTTGCGCATGCTCTGAAAATGTATATCATTGTGTTGTCATGATAATTGCTACTTTTTTGATTCCAATAAAACATTAGAGCAAACCTTTGTGTGTTGATTGCGCTGAAACAAATTTTCATGCTTTGCAATTAAAGAATAGAACTTCTGCTTGAAAATAGATTGCTAACATAGTCATTTCTCAACGTTACCGCTGCAGTTCTACGAAGCAGATTTAACAAGTATTTCTTTTGAAACACTGTACGAGAGAAATAGTGAAAGAAAATCAGTAGTGACGTTCGCACAAGGACTTATGATTCTTTTGTCAATCACACTATATTTTATTTATTTATTTTATTTAAAATACTGCGAGTCTAATTTCGAGATCACAGTGGGTGAGCGTACGATTCTACCTGAATCCATGCTTCTAAAATGGCATAAAGACATCCCTCAGCAAATAGAGCTGTTTTCTATATATAAATACAAGAAAATGATTGCGGCAAATCAAAAACATCATCCCATGGAACTAGCCGGCTTTTTGCTACATAGCAGAGGAGATTTTCGTAACGTTCGAAAAAAATAAACCTTTTTAATGAATGTGCATAAGGTAAAATACACTTCTGCATCAATTTCATGGAACGCTAACACTATGTGGGAGTATCTGCCAGTGACTTTCTTTCAGCTTTGAGGATCTCCGCATCTCCCAGTCCATCACCATTGCCTATTTAGTTAGTGCAATTTTCCATTGAAAACAAGCATAGCTTTCTACTAACGTGAGAAGAAAATTGTGTAGAGACTATTCGTTTTCTGGAGATGGGTCATTTCGTTGAAAAACAGAGTAAGAATTTCTTTTCTTAACATTCCTAGCCCAGCACCTGTGAAAGACGTTTCACGCCGACGTTCGCAACGAAAAAGTGCGGAAGCCTTAGTTTTAAAGACTAGGCCAGTCTTTAATTTCCGTACGTTATGCTTCAGCTTGCGGCACGCCTTGCTCAGACGTTTTGAAGACTACATGCTGCTGAAAAAAAGACCCAATTAGCAAGGAAAGTAGCCGTCGTCGGGTGAACATAGTGTGTCGCTGAATACGGCATACTGGACCACTGCATATCGCACCAAACGTAGCAATGTGGCATGTGCGCAGGTATATACTAATTGCACAAACATCGGATCGCCAAATCAACGTGAAAGCGCCGGTGCCGGCGCATGTAGCACACGACAGGATATGCGCGTATAAGTTATGTATGTTGGTGTAGGCCCTAGTGACCCATGCAAGTTTTGTTTGCGAACGCAGGTGGTTTTTGAACTGCTGAGAACGCGCTGCGGCCTGTGGACGCGAGCGGCTCACGGCGGCAATAATGAAAATTGTTAAATAGTCCATTCCTATGGAATACGCATACTTCAGTATGGCACGATGAGATGCCTTATACGTAGATGCTCGGGTACGTTTAGTGATCGAGACACCTCTGAAGCACTGAGTAGCGCGAAATAGAGCACCAATTTATAACGCTGCTGCCACACGACACTACGATCTGAAGAATTTATAGCGTAATGGTTTGCGGTGGTTTCTCCCCGCCTCTAAAGTTCTGCATCGACCGAACGGAAACACATGCCCATGCCGATCAACTTCGAAGCTCTTAAATTTTGCAGTCGAGTAGCGAACCACTCGGTAGATATATAAGGCCGTGAATAAGACCGCTTGCAAACCGTGGCGTGGTGGCGTGAAAAACATGTTACAAAGAACCTTGAAGAAAAATTTGCCGCTAAACCCGCATGGCATTCGCTTTCTGGACACTGGCAGTGTAGTTGAACCAACCGATATTATCTTTTGGCTTGGACTAAATATAATATGGCACAGCCTGTTGGTATTAGACATTCTGGGCCAAAAGTTCTCCATGTACATGAATGTTTTGAAGAAATGGTTATCGCGGTGCGAGACGTATATAAAAAGTGTGATAGTGACCAAGATGTCATATCATTGTTCGATGCTTTAAAGCACATAAAACGTTTATTATGAAGACACGTTAAATGTCTTGTGCCTTGGCGTGTGGAAAACAAGAAAGGAAAAGTGGCTTATGGTGATCGGTATGCCATGCGCTCGCGCTGCGTGTGTACCACGGTTCGAATCTTGTGTTGTCGTTGCTCTTTTTCTAACTTGCGTATTTACTTTATTTCTCTGATTTCTCTCTTCTAATGTACCCCTGTGATGTCCGGCACGGCCGCATAGCATTGGAATGTCTGCTTTGGCGGTCATATTGCCGAGTGATGCGAATCGTGCGCGTACACGAATTAGTTTGTTTTCCGCATGTAGAGTTTTATTTTTTTTCTCTTTTTTCTTCATGTTTCCGGAGCAGCGTTTTCTATTATTGCTTTACACCTTGACGATGAATCCGAGCGTGCGTGCCGCTATGACGCACGCTGGAGCAGCCGCGCCGCTTCGCGCCGTACATGTGCTCGGCGCTTTATTGTTGCCGTTAGGAAAACAGCTGAGAACAGCTGATTAACAGGTCGTGTATTTAATGCCCCAAAGGGTTACCATACATTTGCACGGATCCTGTCCAGATTGATTACTTAATTACCCAGAACATTGCTGTTCCCACTCCCAGCACAGGGAAAGTCGAGGAGCTCTGGATGCGTTGAGTAAGGGGTGTGTATATGTTTAACGTTGCTGTGTTGTGTGCACGTTGTGCATGGTTGCGTGTTTCATATATGCGATCTCTCGTTCAGTCACGTTCTCTTGGCGTATCCACTGTTGCAGGGTGCAATCGAAAGCTTGGCCGTGCCATTTCTTTTCTTTCTTTGCTTTTGGTTACTTCCTGGAAAGAGTGTTCGAAAACCCGCGGAGAGAGCAGTGCTCTCCCCTCAAGAAGCATTACTTCACTCTCCCTCACTCCCCTTCAGCCAGAGTGACATAGCTACGGTGCGAGAGCTAGGGAGCGCACTCTGTACTCCAGAGCGTTCCGAGCACTCCTGAAAATAGAGTGAAACATGGCACAGGCTTTTACTCTTCCGAAGGGAGTGCCCAGCACTAAAGTGCAGCTAAATCTGCAGCTTCGCTCCACGAGAGCATGCGTTCTCTCATAGCGTGAGTACAACACCACAGTTGCACAACACCATACCAATGGGGTGGGACGGCATGAAGCCAAGGCGACACGTGCCGCGTCTGCCACCACCTGTTGTTCGTCGCGAAAGTTTTTACGCTGAGCCAGGCGCAAAACTTGTAGAAGTGTTCGCTATGCCTCCCAGTGCTTTTCGAGGTCTTTCCCGACGTTTGTTCTGACGATGTGTCGGGACAAACGCGCACAAGAAAAAGTGCCCACGAGGTTCGGTGCTTCTCTAGCCTTGCGCCGATAGCGCAAGCTTCACTAATTTTTTTAGTGAACCTGTGCGTAACATCTTGCTTTATTCACCGCTGGTGAAAGAAGCTGACAATTTAGTATTGACATGGAACCGCGTCGTCAGTGATCGTTTACGATATCAAAAATTCTTGTTGGGAAAATAGGTTGATTCTTGAAGCTTATAGGTACCAACGCAAACGGAGAACCACAAGAAGGGAGACACGGATACGCTGACGAAGCTAACAAATGAATTTTTTGGAAGGATAACGTGCTTTATAACTATCGGTGAAGCATGGGAAATGAAGGGGAGTGTTATAATGCGGGTGCAAACATGCAAACAATGCAAGCGCAGAAAAAAAAGCCGGATAAAACGCAAAAAACGCTCGCGCTGAATAATTTTTCTTTCCAATGTGACCACCGACAGCTCGACCGATAAGATAAAGCGCCTATGTGTCCGTGTCTCCTTTCTTGTGGTTCTCTGTTAGCGCTACCTATAAGTTTCACCTTGACAATATCCTAGAAGCTGAAGTAATTTATCTATATTCAAGCATAAAACACTTTACCTGTACAGACGTAATATCTTTGCAAGCTTGCCCCATTTTCTCAATTTCTTGTGAATCGCAGAAGACAAATTTTGGTTTTGCGTCGTCAAGTTGGTAATGAATTTCAACTGAAAAAGGAGAACATAAAGGAAGCTGTTAGCAGCCGAAATGTGCGCAATTTGAGTGCGTGGAATTCGTTGCTTAGTAATTCGCAACTGCGCGAGATTGGTTAGATCACAGGTTCTCTGCCATCAGTGCCTTGGGGCCCCATATGGGCCTGTGGAAGTAATGCAAATCCCCTCGCTGCGTCTCAAGGGGGGCGCACCGCCTATAATTAACGGAACACGAGCCGTGAAATACGTGGTGACCAAGACACGCCGAAGCAATCGTGTGCTGCGGTGGCGGCAGCAGAACCCGGAATCCGGAGTGAGTCAAGGCTAAACCTAATGTACCTCCAGGAGCACGCAGCTTGCACCAGGTCGCTCAAGGCCAGATCCCAATGAACCTGGTCGGTGGTCTACTACCGCGGGGGTAAAACTTGACGTAACGTCTCAGGCGTAGGACTTGACTACGTGTTATCTCGACTCGACCCGGGCTACGCCCAGGCAGATTCCTTGTTGAACTCGGTATAATTATGGGCGTCTATTTGTGCGGTACAAATCGTCTGCGCAAAGCTATGAGTTTCGCCATAACTTCGCACCACGACAGCATGATGATGATGATGATTGTGGTTCGGTTAGGAAAGGACGCTGATTTTTACAGCCCATGTCGCGAACACGGCTAAGCGTCCATGGGGGGCAGGGGAAAGGGAGTGAAAGAGATAGAAAGGAGAGGAAAGCCGTAGTGGAGGGCTCCGGATATTTTGGCCACCTGGTGTTCTTTAACGTGCACTGACAACGCACAGTACACGGGCCTCTGGAATTTTCGCCTCCATCGAAAATGCGACCGCCGCAGCCGGGATCGAACCCGCGTCTTTTGGGTGACAGCCGAGCCGAGAGCATGCGTCCTCTCATGTCGCTAAACTATGCACAAACGGAGAGCGCAGTATAGGAAAGGGGTGCGCAGCGTCTCTCAAAGCTAAGAAATGGACGAACACTTTCTTTGTCTTCTTTCTTCTTCTGTTTGAACACGTGCATCCGCAAGCTGCGCTTTTGCCAGTGTTGTAGTGGGCTAAGGTCCAAGAGAAGGAGCGCGCGTGCGAACGCCGCACATAAGGCACTACACAGAAGTTGACGTGCACTCTTGCGGGAGGGGCGGGAGGGCGACCCGGGCTCATCGCAGCCTACCGATGAGCCCGGGTCGCCCTCCCGCCCTTCCCGTTCCCGCCGGCTTACTTCGGCCGCGCTGAACGAGCCTTCACATCTCTCATTACCTTTCTGTCCTCTTTATTTCCCATTATCCCCTCCCCAAGACGCTGCGCCGTGCTCCCAATTTGGGCTGCAGAAATAAGCGTCTTTTCCTTATCATAATCACTACCACCACCACTCTTGCGGGCCCGAAATAAGGATGACGATGATTTCGTGATACAGGTTCACGACTTATGAGAGCCTGAAACGCTTCACATTTAAAAAAGACGCGTTCTTCTTGCAAGCATAGGTTTTTCGGGCCTCCAATACGACTTGGCAGACCCTTAATTTGAGAACCAAAGCACTATATTAAAATATTTGTGTTCCAATTCGTTCTACGCTTTCACGTAACGTCATACCAGTATCATGGCCTCCAGCACCCTATTTAAACCGGCTTATATATAGCCACCTTATAAATACCACAGCGTCGATTGTTGATGACCACGTTCTCGACTAGATTGCGGAGTAAAAAAGTAACTGATATCTGCTCGTGCCCCGCCCATCAAAGTTAGGCAATAAAGAGCCCATTTCCGCGTTTCCTCTTACAAACTTGCAATCGTTCGCCATATTATTTTATTATGATGGAGCACGTACGCTTATAAATAGCTGGGCATCGCCATACCTACCCAGCTAGTTATGTTTATATTATTTATAACTGCGGAATCCAATGCACGTCTTAGTGGCTACCGTCATCGCTTTACAGTTGTGTCTACCTTCCGAATTATTAACTGCTTATAAGATCTACTTAGGTGCTCCCGAGGCATTTTACCGACCAATTGATTCACCTAATTGCCGTCCTTACATCTAATCCGAAATGACATACACATGATGTACAGTACGGTCCACTGTTAGGGGGAACACGCGAGCGCGCGGCCGGCGGTCCGCGGGGCGCGAACTGCTGGCGAGATTTGGAAAAGCGGAGCATGCGCGCAGAATCGCAAGGGCGGTACTTGCCCGCGTCGTCTGCTACTTCCCCGCCCTACGCTGGGCGCACGCTAGCGACAAGCTTGCTGTGCTCGCTGCATCGACCATTAATTTCCGTGTCTGTTATCAAAAGCAGCTGGCTGGTTCGAACAGCGTTTGCGGCAAACAGCGAAACAAACAGCGAACAGCGAAAAGCGGCAAGCCCGCCCTTCCGCGTCTATGCGCATGCGCTGCGTTTACAAATCTCGTCGCCAGTTTGCGCCACGCGGGCCGCCGGCCACGCGTTGGCGTGTTCCCTCCAAGAGTGGACCGTACTGTACATATCGAACCCGAAATGACGTAGTGACTGACTTTATATCTAACTTGCTCGGCATACACATGCCTCTCGAGTGACGTCATATTACCAGGACTGGGTGATGTCAGATGGGGTGACATCGTCAATGCTTATACAGGCATCAATATGTTTACTTTGATCAGCAACGACGGCTCGCTGCAGTCTGCATGGTCGCTGTCTACCAAAAACACTTTCTTCGACAACGCCCACATGGCAACACGCATTATTGGTGGCTCCGCATGCTCTTTAGCGGGTTATCTCTGATTACGTGCTACTGAGGAGGACGCCCGTGCAGTACGGAAAACACCACAGCAACTACCTAGACGAGCCTTTTGTGCTATGCATACCAGATGCAGGGAAATAAACGCACGCCAAGGCGCGACTATGATCGATTTCTAGGGTTTTATGTTCCCAAAACCACGAAATTATTATGAGAGATGCCGCAGTCAAGGGTTCCGGAAATGTAGACCACCAGTGGTTCTTTAACATGTACTGACATCGCGTAGTGCATGAGCTTCAACATTGCACCGTCATCGAAATGATGCCGCCATTGCCGGGATTCGATTTCGCGACCTTCGGATCAGCAGCCGAGTGCTAGAGCCACGACACCACTGCGGCGGGTCGAATGTAACTCGGGGCTTCTAGAATCGAAGTCCTGTGTTCTGTGTCAGTGCGCTATAGCAGCATGCCTCATCGAGCCGAACATAACATTTGAGAAATACCTGTGCGTAATCATACATGCTTAGTGTAACTGGATGGCGCTGATCGTTTCATTTCGCGTTCTTTAGTTGAATGGCTTGAGACGCTTTGGCTCTTTTCATAACAGTGATGGGACGCCGTCGAGTCGCCGTTCAGTCAAACGTGGGTGCCCGTAAGAGTTTTGGGAAACACATCGCAAGCTATAATGCTATGGGCGTTGACTGAGACAATAATCATGAGTTTGTTCTGTTGAAGCGCTTTTCTTAAAATTATCTTTATTAACAGGTGCACACCGTGGAATCATAGCTGTCATTATACGATAAAGCGGCGTTACTTGACACTCTTAACATTCAAACAGTCAGAACCTGAAATGAAGCTGAGGACAGCTTTCCTGACGTGGTTTACTTATGCAGTCGAAAGAGTAAGACCGCAAGCCTAACCGAATGTATCAAAATGCCGCCCGGCCTTTTATGAGAAAGCGAGCGCACACGACAGGCCGCCTCTCTATTTTATCGTTATGTCAGTGCGCGCTCACGTGACACCTCACATGATAGTTTTTCGTGTACGTGCGGTTTATTACTCGAGACGCCGTCCCGGATGGGTTGAGCGCTCGCGGAGATATCCGCCGTTGCAAGGCGCAAGGCTCACGTCGTATTTCTCTACCCTCTATCTCCGCGTGTCCCACTACAACAAAAGGCACATACCCAATCGGCATAAGATTATCTGTCGCCATCGTAACATATCCCTCCTCGTAGACAAAGCCGACTGGGTAAGTCCGACAGCGTCTCTAGATCAAACTGGTTGAAACTGGAAATGTGAGTAAATTCAGTATATGGAGGACCGCCGACTATTTGAATAGAGGCGCGCTACGCGGTAACTCAATTCGCGTATACGGTCTAGAACAACATATGGTCCTTCATAGCGAACCAGTAGTTTTTCGCACAAGCCGCGCTTCCTGGTTTGCTTTCACATCCACAATAAATCCCCTGGATCACAGATGACGTGTCGGCGTCCGCGGTCGTAACAAGACTTCCAGCGATTTTCTGAAGGAAGGGTGTGCGTAAATAAAGAAGGCGTCGGGCTTCCTAAGCGTGACAGGTGGTCTCATATGCAGTTGAATGATTGATTTGTGGGACTTTACGTCCCAAAACCACGATTTGATTATGAGAGACGCCTTACTGGAAGGCTCCGGAAATTTCGACCCCCTAGGGTTCTTTAACGTGCACTGACGTCGCACAGTACACGGGCCTCAACATTTCTCCTCCATCGAAATGCAGCCGCCGCGGCCGGGATTCGATCCCGCGACCCTCGGATATGCAGCCAAGTACCATAGCCACTAGACCACCATGACGGGGCTCAGATATACAGTTACAGATATACAGCTCGAAAGAGGGGGAGATAGTATCCGGAGTATAGCGTAGCGCCCGGGCTCACAGAAGAAAGAAAGGGTTGTCGTCGGTGGTTTCGTGCTGGGCAGTGTGAAATGCATAACTGAGGAAAGGAAGAACGTTGTCCCAATCCTTGCAATCCGATGAGACGTACATGGACAACATGATTGTGAGAGTTCTGTACGTGCGTTTTGAAAGGCCATTTGTGTGAGGGTGATAGGGCGTAGAGTGTCGGAAACTTGGAGTATAGGCGAAGCATGCCTTCGACCACATCTGCAATAAACTGTTGCCCGCGATCACTAATAACGACTTTAGGTGGCGCGTATCGGAGAATGACAAACCGCGGTAGGAAAGCGGACACGTTCACTGCAGCAGCCGAGGGGACGGGAGTTCCCTCAATAGCAGGTCAAGTGGTAGGTACACACGACAATCCAAAGATTTCCGTACAGGACCGTGAAAACAAACCTAGGAGGTTGATGCCGATTTGCTGGAACGGAGTCCTTTGAGGTGGAACCGGGTACGGTCTCCCAAGAGGTGCACTTGCGGGACGCTTGTGGCATTGATATTCTTTGCAGCTTCACACATACTGCTGCGTCGTGACGCATTTTGGGCGAGTAAAAGCTCTCTTGCGAACGTCCATGCGTTTCGCCGCTCCTAAGTGTCCGGAGGTTGGATCTTTATTCATGCCCTGCAAGACGGAGGAGCGCAGAGTTATCGGTAAAACCAGAAGATATTGCGAGCCCAAAGTAGAATAATTCTTTTAGCAAAGAAGCCTATCACGTGTGCAGAAGCTCTTGGCTCGTGATTTCTTTTTGGGAGCAAGCACTCGTTGTAAGGTATTGTCGCTTTGCTTCTCAGTGCAGAATGTATGTACATCAGGAAGTGTGGGCCCAATAAGGTGAGGTAATGAACGAAGTTGTCTGCTTCACAGTGCGTCGTCAGAAGAGGTAGCCGCGAAAGGCACTTTTCGTCGGCGTGTCGTCGACCGCTTCTTTAGGAAACTGTGAAGTTGTACAGCTGGAGGCGAATGTCCAACGTACAAGCCTAGCAGATGGATCGTGCAGATTGACAAGCCAGCATAAAAAATCATGATCCGGGACCCTCGGATCAGCAGCCGTGTACCATAGCCACTAGACCACCGTTGCGGGACTCTGGGACAGCCTTGGCAGGCGAAGCTGGTACAATAGTGTCTGCGGGAACACAGAGGACACTTTCTTAACACATCCGGTGTTCCGTAGACACAGGCGGAAGGCTCGAATCCATAGTAGTTTCTCCCGTTCGGCAATTGACATTGGCACCATACAGTTTCAGAAAGTCAAGGTCCAGAATCACGTCATGCATAGCATGAGGTAGGTCCGTGAACTACGCGCTAAACGTCTCAGTACCAAAGCTCACTTCTACGCTGCACATACCTACAGGACACAATACTTCTCCACTCACCCCACGAAACATATCGGCACCATCCCAGGAAAACAACACTTTTCGTCCTAACAGTCGTTTAAACGCCAGGCTCATCATTGAAATGGTCGCTCCCCTGTTCATTAAGGCCATTGCTAAAATATCTACACGGACACACATCTTTTTTAACCATGCAAATTGGCGGAAGCATTTCTGTCAAGATCAAAAGCTCGCCTGCGGCTTCACCCCCAACGGCTGCGCCAACTAGTTTTCCGGAGCAAATGATGGGTAGCAGCGCCGGAGAGATGGTGATCGCCTTACGCGACGCGAACGCAGTGGTATCAAGCTCTCATCAGACGTAGGCCAACTGCGTCGAATTGCGTACGCCATCTCGTTAGATATGACCCTTGCATATGTGTACTCCCAGACATCTCGTTGACTGCAAGTATTTTCCAGCGGTTGTACCTTCGCGGCTGGCGGCGATTGCAACACCTTAAAATGTGGTCCTCGGCACCACAGCCGTAGCACAAGGGAAGTGGACGCTCGACGAAATGTCGCTCGAATCGCTCGGCCTGGAGACGTGGTCGAACTGGATATCGTACCTCAGGATGTTCAACCGGAGTCGTCCTCCTTTGTTCACTGCCGCTAGGGTGAAAGCGTCCCCCATATCATTGTTCTGGCGGGAACTCCACCGGATGTAGCCACCTAGTTCCAGCTTCATCGACATCCGTGAGACACATGGATGGAGGAAAGGATGCTTATGGCACTGTGGGCACTGAGTAGTGTACGTAGTACGCCGCTGGTGGTGGAAGTGTGTTACACGCTAATTCATTCTGTCGAAACAGTTCCTCGCGCACTATCTCCCGAATATAGCAGGTGGGCTCACATCGACACTGGCGACAGTTGTCACGCTTGCCAGTCGTCCAAATATAGGTGCAATACTACGCGTCTTCAATGTGTCGAACGTGGACCAGTGACACGAAACATCAGAGACGGCGGTGAGGTCCTCTCTACCGATCAGAAAATCGCACACGTCTTCTGCAATACGTTTCAGTAGGTGTCCTACTCGATTTTCCTCAGACATGCGCAGGTTTATGATTTTGCACAACAAGAGTACCTCCTAAATATACGTCTTCCATGTCTCTTTCGCAGATTGAAGTCGTTTTCAAGTGTTCTTTCCGCCCGTTTCACTTTGGCATCATAGTCGCCAAAACAATTACCGATTTCCTCTACGAAACGCTAGCACGTCCTCAGCGACTCTTCATATTTTTCGTACCACGTTAGTGCGGTCTCTCTCAAGAATATAACAACGTTGTTAAGCTTGGAAGCCCGAGTTCCATCGGTTATCTCAGCTTACCCGGTTATACTGAGTAAGCCATTTGTCTATGTCTTTACCTGCTCTTCCTGTAAACGTGCGTGGCTCCAAGACTTCACAGATAGAATTCACTCTTTCCACAAGTTGCGTCGCTTTCGAAAGGTCGTAACCACATTTAGTTTTTCTGTACTTTTTCTTACGCAGTGATTGTGCGTAACGGCCTTTCGACAGTGATGCAACTTGTGGAAAGAGTGCATTTCATTTGTGAAGTGGTTGATCGCAGAGGCCAAGTAGATATGATTTATCTTGACTTCAAAAAAAAGAAAGAAAAACATTCGATTCGGATGGTCACAAGACATTACTACTGAAGTTGAGAGCCGTGTTATGTGCCTGTAATGTTGTACAATGGATCGATGCTTTCGTAACAAATTACGCACAGTTTGTTAGCGTTAAAGAAAGCAAATCAATAACAAGTGAGGTTTCATGCGGTGTAACGCAGAGCTCTGTGCTCAGTCAACTGCTCTTTCTAGTGTACATTGATAATCTTGTAGCAGAATCATTGGTTCAATGCAAATTATTTGCGGATAATTACGTTATTTTTACTGAAGTGACTTCAACGGCTGACAAAATATACCATAACTTAGAATTAGATAAAATACAGAAGTGATGCAGGAACTGGAATTGAAAAAAAGCTGTATACGTGACTGCATCCCACAAACGCGCTCCGTTACAGTTCGACTACTCCCTTTCCCGTACTTCGCTAACTCGAGTGACTGAATACAAGTATATCGGCGTAACTTTCCGCTCGAACATGATCTGGGCGAGTCACATTGACTACGCCAAGAGTGGCAAGCGCAACTTGGTGCGATATACTCAGCCATGAGTAGCGTACAAGCAGGCAATCACGCCCAAAATATCGTATTTAATCCTCATGCATACGGTCTTTTCTAAACCGTATTTACTCAGCGTTCATTATTTCTCCCGCTTGCAGGGCGCTACGAGGCGGATGGGCGACAGGGACAACAAAGCAGGTGGTGCGCTATACCTGCGTTGTTGTCCTTGTCTCGTTTTGTTGATCCTCTCTCATCGATGTGGTCTGCCAACAAGGGAAAGTAGCCACTAATCAGTAGCCACTAATTATGCTAATTCGTCTCTGCGCTGAATGTACAGGGATTCCGCAAGCGAGAAAAACAAACGTAACATGAGAGAGAGAGATCATGGGCGGAAGGCAGGGAGGTTAACCGGAAAGAAGATATCCAGTT
Source organism: Hyalomma asiaticum (assembly GCA_013339685.2). NCBI lineage: Eukaryota > Metazoa > Arthropoda > Arachnida > Ixodida > Ixodidae > Hyalomma > Hyalomma asiaticum. The sequence continues at coordinate 966,992 of CM023481.1, read as the reverse complement.
TGCTACCCTGCACTGGGGAAGGGGTGAAGGGAGACAGGAAAGAAATGGAAGAAAAGAAGAAAGCGAGAAACAGAGAGATCAACTCGCGCACACACACAAGCACGGCATGTGTCAGAGACGGTTCATGAGGCCCGTTGCGCGCAAAAACTTGAGCACATCCTTCGTGGCTTTCCGCTGCGAGACACTATCGTTCCGGCATTCCAATATGGTTTGCTCGGACAGCGGTTGACCATCAGGGCGTGATAAGTCTGCGGCGAGAGTCTGTCGCTGGGAGCAGTACCCAGGGCAATCGCAGAGGACGTGTGCAATCGTTTCCTCGCTGCCGCAGTGAACACAGGCAGCACTGTCTTCCAGTCCAATGCGATAGCCGAAACTTCTCGTGAATGACGTGCCTAGCCACAGTCCGCAAAGTACGGTCGTTTCACAGCGGGTAAGCCCATGCGGAACTCGAAGTTGCAGTGATGGGTCGAGGCGGTGTAGACGGGTATGTAGAAGGCCAGGAGTGTTCCACTGCGCTATCGTCATATCACGCGCAAGCGAGCGTAGTTTTCTTGCTGCATCCGTTCTTGACAGTGGGATGGCTTACAGCACTCCAATTTCGTGGGCACGTTTCGCAGCGTGATCTGCGTGCTCTTTCCCGATTATTCCAGAGTGGCCTGGTAGCCACTGAAACGTGATGTCATGGCCTTTGTCGGTTAATTGGTGATAGAGCTGTCGTGTTTGAAGCACTAATTGGTCTTGCGGCCCACTACGTAAGACCGATAAAAGGCACTGAAGGGCTGACTTGGAATCTGTAAAGATGGCCCATCTCTGTGGTGGCTCCCCATCGATCACGCAAAGTGCGGTGCGTAGTGCCTCAAGCTCCACGGCAGTCGATGTTGTGCCATGAGACGTCTTGAACAGTACATCTCTATCTTTGGCAGGGAAGGTCACAGCTCCTGCAGATCTGCCTGCTGTTGTTGAGCCATCAGTGTAAACCTGAAGATGATTCCTGTAGTCCTTATGTAGCATTAGCAAAGACAGCTGCTTTAAGGCCGGCGGTGAGAGTTCCGCTTTCGTCCGAATCCCTGGCACTGTCAGCCGGACCTTTGGACGGGCCAAACACCAAGGAGGCGTCGGAAGTCTCTCAGCAGGAGTAAAATTTTTTGGGAGGCACTCGCGGTATGCCGATAGCCTCTTACAAAAATAGGCACCGGGTCGGTCTTCTGGAAGCGAGGCGAGGTGGTGGGCAGGAGCACGAGCAAGGTGTCGAATGTGTGTCCGAAGCACCTCCAAAGTGATGTGGGTGGTGGCAGGAAGGTCGTTGGCAATCGCTATAGTTTCCGCTGTTGAGGTGCAGCGTGGCAATCCGAGGCAGATTTTGAGTGCCTGGCCCTGCGCGCTCTCGAGTGTGCGTAGGTTACTTTTACAGGTGTCAGTCAGCACCGGTAAGCTGTATCTCAAGTACCCGAGAAAGAGCGTCCGGTATAGGTGTAACATGGCGTTCACTGACGTACCCCACGTTTTCCCTCCGAGGAAGTGGAAAACTTGTGAGGTGGCCGTTAGGCGCTTCTTGAGACCAGCCACATGGGGACTCCAGCAGAGGTCCCGATCGATGGTTACTCCCAGGAACCTGTGCGTCCTAGCGTAACAAATATTTTGTCCCTTAATAGATATGGCATATGCTGTCATTGGCTTTCGCGTGAAAGCGACCAGCGCCGATTTTGCAGGCGAAATTTCAAGACCTTATTCATTGAGGTATGTCGATATCGAAGTCGCGGCTTTTTGGAGCCTCGCACGTATCTGAGGACGTGTTACGCCTGACGTCCAAACACAGATGTCGTCAGCATAAATCGATATCTGTACACAACCTGGTATGCGTTCCACGAGACCAATCATAACCAAATAGAATAATGTGGGACTCAAGACGCCCTCTTGAGGAACTCCACGGTGTGTGTAGTGCAGAGATGTCGGCCCATCGTCGGTTTGCACAAAGAAGGATCTCATCTGTAGGTAGGCACGAATCCAGCGGTACGCTCGGCCACCAAGACCAACGGACTCAAGGGCGTCGAGTATGGCCTCGTGAGAAACGTTGTCGTAAGCTCCTTTTATGTCCAAAAATAGTGCCGCGGTTAATCGCCTGCTCAATTTCTGGTGCTGGACGTACGTTACGAGGTCAACAACGTTGTCGATAGAGCAACGAACGCGTCGAAAACCGGCCATGACACTTGGATAGACCTCGTAGCGCTCTAGGAACCACTCCAGTCTGGCGAGGATCATGCGCTCCATCAGCTTCCCTACACATGAGGATTTCTGAATATGTAAGCGGAACGAAGACCGATCGAATATAGAGAACGTACACAGGTAGACTAATGCGCCTTCTTATGGTAGTCCACATTCGTACTAATCACATGTTAATCCACGGCACAAAATTCTCACATATGCCGCCATCTGACCGTTCACAACTCCCCGTATCGAGACCGTGTAGACGTGTACAAATTAGTTCTAGCGGAAACTTGAGCCATCGTGATCTCCTTCGCTTCTGTCCCTGTCGTCTTCGTTGTAAAGAGACACATGTTGCGCTCTGTCTCGGCAACAGAGTGAAAAAACAGTCTTCACTCTGTTACTGTGAAGCATTTGTAACTACATTGTATATCAAGTAAGTGGCTGTGTCAGAAAACACTCCTTTTTCCTGCGAATTTTCCATCCCAACAATAACTTACCTGCACTGTTTTTATCACTGTAAACTTTGCAGGCCTTTAATAATAAAAATGCCTAAAAACAAATAAGCGCACGAAGTACGAAAATGTATACGAGAGACTTCAAAACACACTTGAGTATTGCTAGTACGCAAACGGACCTTGGTTAAGGCTCTTTTTGTTGAGCACTCCGATGCCGCCAGCGAAAAACGTCCCGCACATGGCGACCAACAGCTCGCTGCTATTTGCTCCATGGAATGCTACCACATCTCCGGCGCGCAGTCCGAGCTTTCGAAGACCTGCAGCTACTCGGCGGCTGGTATTGAGCAGCTCGCCAAACGTGTAAGTCGTGTTGCACCGGGCGTCCACCTGCACGGTAGGACAACCACTACGTGAGTGACATCAAACCTGTATGAAAGTACATTCCGCTGCGAAGACAAAGTGGCATGAATTACTCTGCAGGAAATATTGCTCGTTTTAATGGCCAAGGGTGGCTTTGAGCGCGTTCGGCAACACTCCTGTATACTGCCTAAATTTACCGTCTTGAAAACTGCCTATATGTCCCCGTCTTCAGTGCACGCCTAACATGACAGACAGACAGACAGGCAGACAGACAGACAGACAGACAGAGAGACAGACAATGAACTTTAATGAATCCTGAGGAGCTACGTTAGGACTCCCTAGCGGGAGGCCGTTGTAACCGCTGGCTGCACCCACGTGGAGGAAAGAACGCCATGACGCTCCGCCCTTTCGTGGGCCCTCTGGATAGCCTGGGCTTGCTTTCGGAGCACCGTGCTTGTGATGGCGTCCTCACATTCAGCTTCGCTGGAGAGAACGTCGTTAGGCAACGCGGGACATCGCTAGAGCATGTGAGCCATAGAGCAAAAAGTTTCGCTGCAGTCGGGACAGCCAGGGTCCACGTCCGAGTATAACTTACGGAGGTAGCCCCGGGACGGGAAAGAACCCGTCTGAAACATTCGAAGAGTAACTGATTGACCCCTGCTGAGCTTCGGTCGTTCTGCTGAGCCTCTTCCTGCCCCTCCGGAGCCGCCAGACCACCGCGGCTCGTGAGTTCTCGCGCACGGTCGTGAGCCAGCTCATTGAGGTTTGGGAAGCCGCTGTGAAGGGCCCGCACACCGGAACGGCGGTCTTGTCTGCCCTCGGCCAATAGCAGCGATGCTCGTTGTATGTGCTTTATGCCGAAACAATGCATACACAAGGAGCGTGAGGAGAAGCCTCTTTTTGAGTTGAGGTCTCCTGAGGAAGTGGAAACTTTGTGCTCGGCTTGTGAACGCTACGCTTCGCGTATGAATGTTCATTGCAACGTAGGCTAGCCGTTCACCAAGCCCTAGTGGTAGTTCGGACCCCTGTAAGGAATCCTTGCTGTGGCAATAAAATTCACTTGCACGCCTAACATTAATTAACCTTTGCTTCGTGGGACAGGAGTATTAAAATTGAAATAGTGCAATTAGGGTGTATTCGAACTTTAAATTGATCCATCCGTCTTACCGAATGTGAACGCAACTTATTCCGCATTAATCCGTTGACGGGGGTTTCACTCGTGAAGGTCGTCCTTTTGAGTAATAATGGGCGCGCGCTCAAGCACGATGGGATAATTAGCCCGTCTACAATGACTAATCAATCATTAACTAACTTGAGGCTATGCACAACAAGGTGGAACAGCGTTAGTAGTTGCTCACTTTTTTCCTGATGCTGTCGTATGCGCAACAATAAAGACACGCAGCGCATTCACAAAGTTAGCACGCACACTTCCAACCCTAAACGTGTGTGATAAACTAAAACTCAAAGCTTAGGAGCATAAAAAAATGCGGTGATTGCGACTGCACGCGACCGAGCCCAGGCACGGAGTTAGCGGGCGGCCACAAGCGCATGCTGCCAACAGCTCCCGGCAGTCGCAGGCTTTCATTCAGCCACTTGATACGTCGTTGAAGCCCGGTGACGTAAAGCAGCGGGCGGTGCACTTCCTTCGACACCGTCCCCAAGAGCTCTGTTGGCTCTATTCCGCAGAGTCGAGACAGAACTAGAAAGGGAGGTTTTTCGCTCCCAATATTTGCTCCTAACAAACCTTTCTGAAACATTCTTCTGGCTGTGAATTTCTCAGAGGCTTTCGATAAACACCCAGCCTTTTTCAAAACCAAGCCCCAGACGTGGTTCAGGACCCTTTTAAAGCCCAACTCCAGCCATAGGCGTAAACTAGTGGGGCCGGCAAAAGGGGCGTTCGCCTCCCCCCTCCTCGGACTTACCCCCTCTGTTAAATTTCGCAGCTCACCACCTCTCTCATACAACATAGGAAATTTAACGCGACAGCTTGGCTCACGACAGGAGCTATTTGGAGCGTAACAACTAAAAAAATTACAGCATATCCACGGAGTGAATGATGATGAGTGGGCGAAGCTCGGGAGGTTCACCGTAGATCGTGCCGAGTTCCGGATTAATTTAGTTAACGCGCCCGCTACGAATCCTTATGGTTCAACCATGCACAAGTGAAATCTCCCACCGGCACTTCATTGCAAGTCAAGAACCAGTGCCTATATATATATATATATGTATATATATATATATATATATATATATATATATATATATATATATATATATATATATATATATATATATATATATATATATATATATATATATGGGTGGCCGGTGAACGGTTCTCCAACGCGAGCAGTCGGTATTTCTCAATCAAGAAACTCCCTAGGAGACGCTGCCTGCGCTAGCGTTGTCTCTCGCGGGTGAGGGCGCGTTCTCCTTCTTTGCGAGCTGGTAGAGCGTTCATCTAAGAAAGAGCGTTTCCATAGTCAACGCGCGCCTTTCTCTCTCTCTCACAAGACAGCAGATGGAAGAGTGAGAGAGAGAGAGGCACGCGCCGGAAGACACAGAGAGAGAGGCACGCGCCGAGGGCGAGCGCGTGCCTCCCGGCACGCCGGTTACGCCTGACGCAGGACAAAGTTAGACTAAGAGAAGCTTCGCCCCTAAAACAGACGAACAAGTTCACGCGACAGCAAAAGAAAACGAATTCGTATAAAGAATTTTTTTTCCTCACAAGCACTTTGTCACACCACCAATTGACAATACAAATGCAGGACGCGCAGCTCATGTCCTATTTCTGTAGCCCGAAGGTCCGCGGCACCGCGCATGTTCTTTCCAGATTCGCAGGCCTGTACGCGGGACTAAAACAGCACTCATCTGTCTGAAAACCCCGGAAACGCCCGGAAATTAGTGCGCAAATGAGCAGTGCAAAAACACAGAACATCTAATGATGAAGACCGACAGCGTGGAGTGCACTCGCGGAGTTACCAGAATCAAAAGGCGCCCTTACGCGTCATACGTCTTCTGAAGAAACCAAAAGGTACGCAGGTTCGCAACATGCAACGAAACCTTGTTTACGTTGGACAGTCGATAAGCACTCGCGCGAGAGGTGTGCGAAGGAAGCATGCTTGGGTTGTTTGTTGATATTACTTCTTTTTCTTTTTCCCTGTGTTTCCATTCCTATATCGTTTTGAAATGAGATTAAGCGTATCCGACCGGTACTAGCAACGCTGTGAAGGCAGGGTGTAAAATACGTGTACTCATCGTGGCAGCCAATCAACGTCTTCCCTGGTAGGTATCCACAGGAGCATGCAGTAGCTTAGCGGCCTCACAGGGTCTCGATTTATTATTATTATTATTATTATTATTATGGTCATTTACATGTGTCATCTACTCATTTCGGGGGATTAGCCAAGAGACAGGGGGATTTCACTTTAATTTATGAAATTGTACTACACGAAGGGTTTATTCGTCCTCTGATGTGAATTTGGATATTATGAGCGTAAGTTTTCTAAGAAACATACGTCAAATACAATCTCTTTCAAATACAATCTCCGGTGCACCACAAGGTACAGTACTAGGCCCCCTCCGCCTTTTAATTTGCATGAATGACTCAACCGAAAATATTTCGTCTAATATTCGTTTGTTCGCTAATTATTTTGTCTTTTACGGGTTTTCAACAATGATTTAGATGTAAATACTCTTCATTCTCACTTGCGAAAACTATAAGAATGGTGTAATAAATGACCCATGGCCATAAGCTCTGACAGAACTACTCTTCCATCATTTCACCTAGGCGAAATATTCATTTTCTTTAATGGCTCAAACGTCTCATATTTCCCTTGAATTAAGAACCTTCTCGTTACCATTTCGCATAACCTGATTTGGTCCTCTCAAACAAGGCAGTCAACAATGCAAACAGAGCTCTCGGTTAGCTCCGTCGTAACTTACTTCTTGTACCCCCAACGGCTTATTCGCAAAAGTTAGAGTACGCATCAGTAACTTGGGACCTTGCCCAAGTTATCCTAAGCAGGTCCATCGAATCCGTGCAAAATCGCGCAATGAGATTCATTTATTCCGATTTCTCGTACGAAACGAACATTACTATGCTTAAAGGAGTACTGATGTCTTCGAATTTTAGACATCGTCGTCTTATTGCTCTAAATAAGAGTACTGACTTCGAGAAGCCTAAACACTGTGTCGGGTTGCTTCAAAGCGCAATGAAATATATTTTTATATTGCTGCTGTAAAAACCCACTATCGGTTTCGGTTTCGAAGGAGCGCTTCATAGTGATGTGTCAACGCAGTATGATGTAGGTCTGCACGTGGGGACGCTAACTCGCGACAGATCCACAGCAACTCTTTTGGCTACAGTCAGTTGCGCGTGGTGCATAGAAACAACGACGTCTACATTGTCACCCTGCGATTCTCAGTCATTTCGGAAATACTGAGGCCACTGTGTTCACACTTCGTCTCACTGTCTCGCGGTGGGGCTGGCTTGCGGACTCTAGGCAAGGAAAAACTTAAAACTAAATTAAATCGTTTATACATGTTTTCTGCTTTGTATATCTGTAGAGCGTTAACACTAAATGAGAAGAAAACGAAAATTGTCCCTTTTGTAAAGCCTCACAATCGTGCCAGCCCTCCTTTAAGAGTAACGCCGATCTACCTAATCTATACCTGCGCCGCAAAATTGATTGGTTATAATGGAATCACAAGATGTATTACACCCTTCGTTATAACTATGCCACCCCGATATAACTATCCCACCCCGTCTTGCAGCCCGCACAAGTAACCACACGGCCGTGTACCCACCTACTTTTCGGACGATGATCCACCATCCCTCCATCGCTCTGACAGCCCGTTACTCGAACGGTCTTCCCACTAGTGCCATCAATCACGCAAACCCCAATAACGTTAGAAACGCCATCGAATCTCAGTTTTATTAAACATGTTGACCCACCCCTCATGTAAAGAAGCCCTCCAAAAGAGAGGTTTGAGGTGTCTTCGAGAAATAAATAAAAATAAATAAGTAATAAGTAAACTGGACCAACCTACTTTTTTGTAAGGATGAGCCCCTTCGATTTATTTCTCACTGTGTTAGGCAATACAATTAAATTTCTGCGTTCATACATAACCACAGAGCCCTGCTACTTAAGGCGAAAGAAAGTGCACCAAGCGCAATGGAAATCTTTGCACGAGGACAGGGATACACCAGGAACGAAAAATTGGACATGTTGCAAGCCCTCTTCAGAAAAAAAAATGCCTGCAATCTGCTTTTTTCGTTGCAAATGAAGTCGACAGACGATAGCCTTCTGCCGCCTCCTATAGGTAACAACGTCTTCTACCATCTCTCGCTCCTCAAGCTCTCCCCTCCACTCTTACCCCTCCGCTAAAGGATGCAATGAAGTTTTTTTTTAATTCGATTCAGATTTCCCTCATTCGCCCGGCTCTCACGCCATCTGTTGGGCAGCGGCGGCGTCGTGCTAACTCTGGGTATTTCGGCGGCGACGCGAGCAGAATAGTCCTATTCCATGTTCGTTAAGAGTGGTAGCCGCTGGCGATATATCCAGGGGCATGTAGTGACGTCGCGGCCTTGTGACTCCGCCCATCGCTTTCCGGCGCCCTGCACGGTCGCGGCGCCACCGCAGGGGTAGCATGTCAGAAAGCTGCCTCAGAGCACGCATAGTCGGAGCGCCGCCGGCGTGTTTAGAAGAAATTTTTGAAGTGGTTGCGCTAGAGAGCTAGTTGCTTTAGCCCTGTAGGAAGTAACGACGTAATACAGAAAAAAAATTCGTCGATGCGCATCTATGACAAGCTGTGAGAAACTGATTTAAATGAAAAGAACCTTGCTAGCATGAGGGCGAATGATTCGAAAGCTATCATATCGACGTCGCTATAGCTCAGGTCAGGCGTATACGTTTTAATTCAGTAACTAGGGCGAGCATGAACCTCCTAGTACAGCGATACGCGTTTTAATACGACTTGAAAATGCCTGGGCTAAAAATACTGCTACGAACTGGAGCTTCTATTCGCTACGCTAAATCGTTTCGTGCAAACGAACGGATCGGATCAGTTAATCAAGCGTACGAAGAAAAAAAAAACAAATTTGTGAGGCTATCGCCTGCGGTAATACGCCTGCGATAGCGCAAAAAATAGCAGTTACGCGCCAAGGACGAGGATCTCTTCCAGCATTGCGCGCCTAACGAAAGCTCTGCCCGTACGCTCAAGTTACGATCCCGAAGGCGTGAAGCCCTGAAACCGATGCGATAAATTTCAACCCTGTCGTCAATGCCTACAGTCTGACCATCGCGAAAACGTAAAGCGCGTCGAAGCCACTACAAGAACCTTAAAGGCACTTCTGTTAGGTGTGCCATCAAAGCGCAAGCACTTTGCAAAAGCTTAGCCGTAACCGCGATTCAGCACGCGGCTGCAACATACCTGTCATATATATATTTCGCACAAGTAGATAAAAATGTGTCCGAGGCACCCTGAACTTCCCCATATCAATAAAAATTGGGACCGCGAATAATTCTATACATATGACAACTATCGAAAACCGTAATTGCGCGCTTGCTTTGAGCTAAGCGTGATCGCGATGTCTCCACACTTTAGTTATGCCAAGAAACTTAGGATCGAGTATTACATTTTACAAACTTATGACAACGATATTTCTCTGATATGAAACAAGCCACACTCGCTGCTAAATATCTCACAAGTTTAGCTGCGACAAAATGTTTGGAGCATGACCAATGAGTCGGCATTACGGGTTTGTCCTATTACGTAAGAATGTCATCAGCAGGAAACGGATGAAAAAAACTATCGCAAATGTATTTTTCGATGTTGCCAAACCAATCCGCGGCGCAGCTCATTGGTGTAAAGTTTTTTTTTCTGCGTTGCACGGCGGTAAGCAGCACCCACAACACCGAAAACAAAGTGGCTGCTGCGTAGGCGCGTTGGCGAATGCCTACCATGCGAAACCGGAACACCCGACGACAGCGCCACCGCCCTTTCCGTGACGTAGACCAGGGGAGTAGGAGGCGGCGACTGCGGCGCGGCGCGGCGGCACACAAGTCTACCTTGTAGTAAATCGTTTCTCATCATTTTCGCGAAGCTGTGCTGCCCAACAGGCACTGCCCTTCCTTTTTTCCTGAGCACGGAGGTGATTCTTAAAGATAAGAAATGAGGGTGATATGTGCACGATCATTGCCTCTCCGCGGAGGCGAACCCGCGCGAAGGCTATGGGCCGAGAAATCGAAGGAGCGAGGAATGGAAAAATGGCTGTTTCGTTATTTCCGTCTTGTGCGACAAGCAGTAGCTTCTCTTCGACCCCATTCCAATATCCAATATATGTCCGATATATATTATTAATTAAATGAACGCTGCGGATCACGGCTATGTGCATATCTCACGGTGCCTCAAAGAGGTCTCGGGTTTCCTTTGTGCCGTATGCCATTGACGTGTATGACACCGTCCACCAGTCCTAGTGTTGTATTTGGTTTTCACGGCCCGTTTGAATCGTCGGAGTGGTTTGATCGTGTGACAGAGAGACAAGGGAAGAGGCCGACCAAGTTTCTCGCGTTTCGGTAGGCCAAGAAAGACTGCCGTCTTTAAAAAACGCGTCTGAAATGAAGAGTGACAATGTGGATGGAGAAGAGAATGCTTTTGTTTTAGGTCTTTATTACAAATAAAATAAGCAAGTTCATATGCTGTTACTTAAGTCCGATACGCCTGAAATAAAACGCTGCCCCCCTCCCCTCTGCGTCTATTTTTGCGGAAGATCGCTCGTCATAAAGAGATGTCAATTAGCGGTGACGCTCTCATTTCTTTCGGGATATATGCGCATTATTTGCTTCCTGCAAACTTGAATACAAGCAACGGCATATTTTGCGCAGTTTACCTTCGAGTGGACGAAATGGGCCTGTTTGTTATCGTACGGCTCACGCACCTCGCCTGCAGCAGGAAATATATTTTTTACTTCTAGCGTAAACCAACACGATCAGACAGGTGGGATTTGTCCATAATGTCATTTCCTATCGTTTCGTGCGAAAGCTGCATCAAAATCTCATCGATTCGTGACATGTGTCACTGCGCTACACAAGAAAATACCTTTATTTGTTCGAAGAGTCATCATATTCCTTTAAGGGCGAAGCACCTAAGGGCCGAGGCTTGTCTGTCGGTCTGCTGTCGTCGTCCCGCCCTCTCGCCTGCACCCCCTCGCCCGCGTGTATGGTTTGGGACGCACTCTCGCCCGCGAAAGCCTCCGTTAGTCACGGCACAGAACCATGTAAATCGAAACGCAGACGCGAGAGGGCGATGCGGTGAAAATTCATATATAAGTGCGTTCCACACCACACATTCTTCCATGGATGGAAATGAACCTGATGGAAATGAAATGAACCTGAAGCCAACATGTACATACTGTACGCACTCGTTGTCACTCATTTACATGCGCGAGTGGGCAGTATCACGGGTGGTTTACGGTAACACCAAACAATCCCGAGTGCTTCGCCCACTCGTCATGATTGACTTCGTGGAGATGCGTGGATTTTTTTGTGCATGATCCATCTTGCTCAGGACACTGCAGTGCACTCCGTCGTCTGACATTCCCATCGCTGCGATGTGTTGATATTATTTGCTATAGTGGTCTGTGCGACGGCCTCTTATGTGCGATGCACCTGAACCAAAGAGTTGGGTGGCAGGAGCAGAAAGACGGTCGGTAGTGGAATAACAAACAACGTTTGCTGAGCTGTCGTTAGCTTAGACACAGGTGAATAGACGTGGCTAATGACGCCAGCGGAAATCCATGTATGACGCAGAGCGCTGCGTATCCGTCCCGTAGTACATGGCGAGTTTGGCTGTGACGCCGCGATGTGCAGGACTAGACTAAGAGAAGGGGGACGTGTTCCAACATTACGTTGCACCTCATTGCGCAAGCTTAATTCGCTTTCGTAAACAGTCATCGAGTAGATTGTACTCAGAAACTGCGCTGACTTTTCATTCTATTAGAATAGCAATAGAAGGCACGTAACCCTCAATCAGTTGAGCATGTTCAGCTGACAATTTTCACTGGTGTTGGACGCATTGGTTTTGTGGCAGCTGCTGTGTAAACTGATGCGCAACTTTGAATGTTTTACCGTCATCGTCGCCAGCGTATTCTGCGTCCACTACAAGATTATTGCCTTTACCAGTTACCTTAAATTTCGTGCGGCTTCTTCGTACATGTACGAAGGAGCCGCGAAGCTGCTGTCACGCCGGCCATTGACGGTGCTTCACTTCTGCCGTTAAATTCCTTAAGGCGAGAGAGGGCGTAAGGCGAGAAAGGGCCAGTCGCGCTCGTCTGTGTCATCATGTCCTACCTTTGTCGTTTAGGTCACAAGTCCTTGAATTTTCTATTACATGTGTTTGGTTTTATATTCCAGAAAAAAAGAAGGTAGAAAGAAAACTTGTAGGCGACATTTTCGAAGCCCTCTGGTATTTTTGGGCCTGCTTGGGCCGCTCACTGGAACATGTGGGTAGCACTCACGCGTTACTTAACAGCTCGCACCTATTTTGTGAAAGTAACGTTTCGTGCAACGAGAAAGGAGCGCCTATGCTCTTTACTGTCAAGGCACCATGCAGCCGGCTCTTACACACTCTATACACGCATGTGAGTTCCAACACGAATGTGTTCATGTCAATTTCAGATGCGGAGCATAGAATCAATGTGCAACCATCCTTTGTTACATAAAAAATATGACGTTTTATACATATACCACTATGCATCTTCTATAACGACTGAAGCTACTGAAGCATATGCGCAGGCGAGTAGCATTGTGCAAGATGACCCCATGAATGATGATAAAGTACTTGTGGTCAAACGGTAAGGGAACAGGTTGAATATTATACAAACGCCTTCACGGACAAACTAATGCACTGGCCCGAAAGCCATCTGAACTGGAAACATGATGGAGTGCATCAACCCCGAACACAAGTTGTATTTACGCTTTGGTGCTCTCATTTACCTGCCTGCAAATCTCGTGCAATTATTATCGCGAAAGCCTAAGCAGAGAACAACCGTGGTGCAGCACCAATTCCGTGTGCATCTTCGGCATCTACGTGCTATTCCAAACAAACTCTACGGAGTCAAACACAACTTGGCGAGGCATTTAGAACCTAAAGCAGAAATTCAACATAATTAAACAATTACTGAAGCACGACACACGAGAACGACAATGTCATCGCGGGACATGCAGTATTAGGGAGATCTGTAAATTTGGCCGCCTGGTGTTCTCTGACGCAAAACACAAGGGGCCTCAAGCAAATGTGCCTCCATCAATATTGCAACACCGCCACAGCCAATAAAGTGTATGAAATTTTCTAAGCAACTAATTAACTCTTGCACTCTTGGTCGGGTGCCGGGCGCCCCACTCAACCTCAACGAGATCGCCCACGACGCAGCGCGCGCGCCTACCGACCGCGCCGTCCCAGGGCAACCCCATCTCGTCGAGTTAGAGACCAGGCGGGATGCACCCATTACGTACAACGATATCACAAAACACTTCTACCTTGCACGCCGCATTTTTCCGCCACCACACCCCAAACTTACCAGGCCGCAGGCGCTAACTCTGCGCTTACTACAAACGCAGACGTACCCAAACCCCGCCAAGCTCCATGTTTTCTATCCCGACGCGTACCCCAGCGGCACGTGCCCCTCTTATGGATACACGGCGACACTCGCGCACATGCTCTGGGAGTGTAGAAACGCTCATCCCGATTCTACCTCAGACAAGTGGGAGAGGTCCCTCAAAAGCACGCTCCTCGCTGACCAGCAATGGGCCCTCCAGCAGGCCCACGAAGCGGCCGCCAGATACTCCCTGTCGGTCCCTACGTGGGAGATGCCAGCTACGCGCTAAGCGCGTCCTGCAGGACACAAATAACGTTTTTTTTGCCACTCCACTCCATTCCCAGTCGGCGAGAAAGCAACTTATCTGAGCTCATAGTACGCAAATTGCACACGAGAAATTTGTGGTGACCGATTCCGCTTTTTCGAACGAACCACTGCGTAGTTGCCGCTGTAAAAGATAATGAAAAACGATGAATTAAAAAAATGTCAACTTACCAGCGCAATCTGGTCCTCGTGCTCTCGCCAAACGTCAGTGAAGAAAGATTCAAAATTGACATCAGGTATGAGTGCGCCCTCAACGCGCGACTTTATGACACCGTCCTCGATGACCACGGACACCCTAGAACCTGAGGGCTCGCCTGGTGTTGAAGTTGGCACAGGTGGTGAGAAAGCTTGGGCTGACATTTTCCGATTCGGCAAAACGCGATACCTAGCTAATAAGTTTAAACAAGCTTCGACTGCGAACAAAACAAGGAACCAGACTGCAGGTGTAGCAGACGCGTTTACGTTGAGCCTTCACGCTCGTGTGCTGTGGCATGTGGCATACGGGCTGGAATAGGCGTACATCCACCGTAGACGTAAGTAGTCTCCGGTGCAGCCTATTACGGCAAAGCTCCGTTGGCTGAAAAGTGACGTTCATTTTGAATGTTAAAAGAAAGAAATGTAGGAGATAGGACGACATAGTTAGCGCGACAGCTGGACACAGACATACCAGCACCGCAGGGGGGCGGTGAATGGTTAAATAATAAAATAAAGAAATATGTACATTGTATATTGTGCTCATTACAGCCTTTCTGATACCACAGTGTCAATTTTTGTCAGCTTATATCGCTTAGCACATTCCGACGCTTAACTTATGTGATTCATTGCAGATAGGAAAGTATTCATGAGGAATTCAATTTCATTTTTATTAAAACTTCGCGACTGAAATTAAAATGTACAGACTAACCTGCTAGTTTTTTTTTTCTTCTTGATTCTCCTCCTACGATGGCGTAGCACCATATCGTGCCAATGTTTATGAAAATTTTCATCAGCTTGTGTTGAACCTCTAGCAAGTCGACGCAAATGAGCCGAAAATGGTGACTAGCTATATACGCGTTCTATACCTGCTGTTCATAACAAAGGAGAATAACTTGGTGCCGCAGCCACTTTCTATTTGAGAAAAATGACGCGAACTGAAAACTGGTGATGTGTGCGGCATATGACTATAGCGAAAATGAGCATCCGTATGCCAGTGTATAAATTGTGTGTGAGAATGCTCTTTCTTCGCCAAAGAAACACTGTATTTCCTTACGCTTAACATTTATAATTTCCAACTAACTACAGCAATAGCAGGGCTGTGAAAAGGTACCAAGCAAACGCTCTGCTATACACATATCGAAACACATGTCCTGGAAGCCTCAAATACAGACACGGGGATGCATTTCTCTTTGACGTATCCGGATATTTCGGAGATAGTTTTGAAAAAACACGAAAAAAGTATCCCGCAATACATATACAGGAACACAGAAGAAATACAAATATCGGAATTCTTTTTTCTTATTTCGAGGGTGTGCATGTTCCGCAAATAGGTTTTATCAACTGTTTTATCCGTTTCGTACTTGGCTGGGCTAAGTGACAACGCTATAATAAATGCTACGCTGAAGTTTCACTCGCCAAAATCAAAAAGCGTAAGGAAAAAAGCTAACACTTTACGATGAAGGCAACTACGTAGCCATTAACGAGGAACCTGCAGCCTTCTATAGCTGGTTTTGTGAAGACTTTTCACAACGCCCAGTCGAAACAAATTAGTCTTTTCAAAAATAAAGTGCATGATCTGATCCGGACTTTCATCCCCACTGCAACGGTAACAGAGCGACCACAGACACCATGGTTTAGTGTGGCACTAAAGCGTCTAAAAAACAAAAAGAAACGGCATTACAGGTCTGCTAAGTTATTAAACACAGGTGCATGCGTGGGAAAATTACCGTGCCAACGAAAAACTGTTCGATTCACTTGCCGCAAAATCCAAACGCAACTTCTTTACCTCAGCGTTACCGAACATGCTAAACAGTAACCCCAAGCAGTTCTGGAAATTTATCAACCCAAGCGCACCTAAAACGTTGTCACTGTGTGACGAACGTAATCAGCCCATTCCACTACATGACACTGCACGTGTGTTGAACACCATTTTTTGCTCGGTCTTCACCGAAGAGCCTGATAGCGAATTGCTCTACTTGTCCCCGATCGAATATGCGGTAATGCAGGAAATCACGTTTGAGGCTGCTGGTATCGCTGCCTTAATCGACAACCTAAAGATGACATCATCAGCTGGGATAGACGGCATCAACATCAAGAGAGAGAGAGAGAGATGATGGGCGGAAGGCAGGAAGGTTAACCGGAAAGGAAAATATCCAGTTTGCTACCCTGCACTGGGAAGGGGTGAAGGGAGACAGAAAGGGATGGAAAAAGAATAAAGAAAGAAAGATAGAGGCCAAATCGCGCACACACACAAGCACGGCATGTGTCATAGACTGTTCACGAGGCCCGTTGCGCGCAAAAACTTGAGCACAGCCTTCGTGGCTTTCTGCTGCGAGACACTGTCTGTCCGGCATTCCAGTATGGTTTGCTCGGACAGCGGTCGACCATCAAGGCGTGACAATTCTGCTGGCGAGAGTCTGTCGCTGGGAGCAGTACCCAGGGCAATCGCAGAGGACGTGCACAATCGTTTCCTCGCTGCCGCAGTGAATACAGGCAGCACCAATCTTTTACGCTATATGGAGAACCAATCTTTTACGCTTGCTCGCTCTTCAGGCGACAGGTACATTGCCGAATGTATCAGTCCTTATTTATTTGCAATTACTCCACTCTTTATTTGTGCCCAAGCAGTGAAGAACACAATTGCCATGGGACCCATAATAACTATACAGCATCACTTTGAAGATGAAAGCAAACGTCATTCGCGAGGTGGGCGAACGATTATGTCGTTTCTGCATTAATCACTTTTTACCAGTAACTCGTTCCACAATGAAATAGCATGAGGATATAATGAATATTAATATATACGCTGAGATGAGTGTTTCCTGACTGTTTCGTTGCGGTGAGTGCAATGAAAGCGCGTGGACGGCTGAATTGTGTAACGTTGAGGTGGTATCTTGATATCATGATAGTACAATTTATAAGCGAATAATTTTGCTCGGGAGGCTGCTCTAAGATGAGCGAGGGATTTCAATTTCGCCCTATCACGAAGGGCAGCTATGCTCGCGAAACGGGAATACCTGGAATAAATAAACCTCGTAGCCTTGTTTTGCAACCTTTCTATTTTTCATTTAAATATTTTTAATATGGAGCCCAGGTCACGGCTGCATATTCTAGGTCTGGCTTGATAAAGGCTTTACAAGATCTCAGTTTTACAGCGAGTAGGGTATGACGTAATGCAGGCTATATAAATGCTAATTTTCTTGGTGCGTTGCTACAAACGCCGATATGGGGGTCGCAACCTAAATTACTTGCGAGAGTAAAACCCAAAATACTTCGCTTCTCAACTGTTTTGAGTATAAGCATTAAGATAAGCATTCACATGCACAGTGGACTTGCACACACTTTATGCGGAATACGATGGGTTCTTGTCTTGGCAATATGTGTACATTCTACTCAAAAGCTCAGTGCGAATACCTAATGTTCGAAGAGCTTTCCTTTCAGTCAAAATACCAAATTCAGCAGGAGAGCTACGTCATCCTCCCCATGCCCAGAGTTAATTACGGGCAGGCGTTATTTCTGAACCGTACAGAAATGTTTTTAGCGCATAGGTGAAAAGTGTGACGTAGTTTCTCGCTTTCATATGTTCCTTAATGTAAAACAAAGGCCAGTACATTGCAAACTTAGACTCTGGTGTTGGGGGGGGGGTCCTTTAGTCTAATTAGAAGCCTAGTTCAAATCGAATTAAATATTCATTTCCGGCATGCTTTACAGATGGACGACAAAGGGAAAAAAGAGCTTACAACAGGCGGCTGACTGGTCCCTAACCCCACGTGGGCAACAGCAAGAAAGTACGGTCAATACGAGCAACTAAAAACACATTATCACGTCCTCGAAACATTGTCACATTATCCAAGCACGTTATCCCTTTGACAATAAAGAACTGAATACGTATTGTTACTATGGGATAAAAGTTTAAACACGATAAGAAAAGAGGGAAAACACGACGCATGACTAAGTGAAATCAGTTTTTTTTCTACAGATGTGCATCCATGTTTGGCAGAGGAAGAAAAAATAAATCAAAATTGATGGAGTGAAGAGAGTGTAATATTAATGGTAACAAATAACATAAATGCCTTATGCCAGCATTCCAAGTGTCAACTTTCCACTTGGAAAGTTTTGCCACCTTGTAATGGTGTTCATTTTCCACAAAATTCGCTATCTTGTCTAAGTTATGTATATATAATGCCTTGCTTCATGTTTACGTCTGTAGCTCAAGCGATAATAGCAAAGTATGTGAGCCGCATCACACGAGGTTTAAGTAAAAATGTGCATAAGAAAAGTAATTATAAGCTGCAATTTAAATTTTCCATAGGCGCGTGAGAATATGCGAAAATTTTCCATAACGAATGGAGTGCTTATTCGATTTGGTACTTGGACCAAGTAGGCCATATTACAAGTACGGGATATTTTTCAAATAGTCGGCGAATAGTCAGCACCTACAAGAAAACTACAAATGAGGAAATGTTAGGATTGCGAGGGGTTATTTTTGAGCTACCACTACGCATGTAGCCTAACCTTTTATATGACTACTATGCCTGTAGAGCATTTTGCTTAAAACTGGAGTGTCGCGGAAAAGAAAGTATGAACATTTTTCTGTTATCATTATGATATCAGCAACTTTGCTCGCCGAGCTCCTGGCACGGAGCAGCGTATAATATTATAAGGCAAGCGTTTCGCGTGTCAGTCTTGAATCTTGTTAATTATGAACATTTAAATGAAAGAATAATAACACATAGGCCCCTATGATATGATAGGCAAGCGGTTGATTAAGGGACGACCATGTGCCACCTACGGTTACTCAATGTCTGAAAGGCTCTAGTCACTGCTGCATGCAGGACTACCTCGCTTTTCACAACGGTATTTTGGTCGCGTTATCTAATCATAATCTTGCATTGTCAATGTGGATGAAATTTCTTTCGAAAAAAATGAGCAAATTTCGGGTTCTTCTAACGATTTTTATCTTACAATTGGAAATTTAGAATAATGAATCCAATTGTGCTCACTTCAATTTAGTACTC
Organism: Hyalomma asiaticum; assembly: GCA_013339685.2. Taxonomy (NCBI): domain Eukaryota; kingdom Metazoa; phylum Arthropoda; class Arachnida; order Ixodida; family Ixodidae; genus Hyalomma; species Hyalomma asiaticum. The sequence goes on along the minus strand of CM023481.1, from coordinate 947,835 downwards.
GTATTTCATTGTGCGTACTGATTCGCATTCGCATTTGATTCGGTTGTAAGCTTTACCATTCTAACGCTGCTAGTTCTGCAGAGAAGATGTACCTGTGACGGCCGATGATTCAGGTTAGTCTAGAAAATTTGTTAACGCTAAGTTGACATGAGGTTCCCATGACATGTGTGCGTTAAATGCCACACCAAGGCATTTAAAATGGTCAACGATGTGTACTGGACGAGAACTGAAAATAGTGTCTGCGTGAGCAACAATCGCCCTATTTTTGGCTCGAAATATTACGATCTTTTTTATTTTCCCTAATCTTCGTGGGCTTCATTGCGAAACACTGCTGTAGTTGAACTGTAGTGTCATTACAATTAGAATATAGCCGATGTCAACGTCAGACAAAAATGTGGTTTGCATGCGTATCTGATAAATTTAGCGCTATGGTTGATAATTGGCTGGGACTTCATCTTCACCCTCTGTACAAAGCCATCATCAGTCTGCATTAATCTGCATCAGTCTGCGTTAAAGAGGCAACGCCCCTTTTGCCTTAGCTGGCACCATTTTGGCCTCGCGGAATAACGCATCGTAAGAACCGTGGCAGTTCAAGTGATGGAAGTGCTTTAAAATCCGTCCAACCTCTCGCCTTCTCAAGATCTCTCCTAGAGGTACGGTCAGGAAGCCGCTTACGCCAGCAGCCCACCATGTCCTAAGACGAGCCCGCAGCGTCGTCCCGCTCGGCCCATGTCGAAACCGCCCTCCTCCGAGCACTGCCGACAACCACCACCGCGACGAAATCTCTGGAATGCCTGGCGAGGACGGGCGAAGACTGGCCGGACAAATCTGAGCGTGTTAGCGCTTGCAACAACTTGAACGAGCCATCTAAACTAAGCAACGTGAAGTTTCTGGTCTCCCAGGTAGCGAATACATGGTTCACGAATGATTATTTCAAGGTTGAGCTACGGCGGAATTTGGCACGCCTATGGTTTGCTCATAGCTTGCGAAGAAAAGGTGTCTGAGCGTATCCGGCATTATGGCGAGTCGTACACCTCGTACACCGAGGACATTTTTGCGCTTCGCCGCCCTGTCGACAATGCCATGCCCGAGAGTGACCGCGTGCGATATCTCCTTAAAGGTATAGGACCGAGCGCTTTCAACGCCCTCGCTGCGCAGAACCCGTCGACGATGTCGGAAGTCATCTCTGTGTGACAACGCATCGGTGCCCTGCAGGCTATGCGCTTGCGATCCGACTATTCAGATAACCCCTTGACGAACTGCATGGAGCTCCGACCCATCACCCGAACCATAATGCGTGAGCAATTGCAAGCCTACAGCTCGCCACCTTGCGGCAGCGCTCCCGTCCATCCGGTTTATACCGACTTGCGCGGCATTATTGAAGAGGAGTCCCCCGACACCCTAATGAGCCCCCAACATCCTAATGTCTCTCCTTGCACACAACCGATGGCTTCGTGCGCACAGGTTGCTGCCATGCAGCCCGCACCTTCTCCAAGCACACCGTCTGTGCCTGTTCACGAACACCTGGCACAATTATACGCCCGGGCGCCGAACCCCCTTACTATTCTGCCTAGCGTTCCTCGCGGTCCACATGCTATTACGGCGACCTTCGGGGCCACATGTCGAGGTTTTGACGTCGCCGCCACCAAGATGAACATCCTGGTTGTTCCGCCTTTTAACGTCACGAGCCACCGCCTTCTCCTCGATTTTACGGCCGTTCTGCCAACAATGCTTCCCCTCGCCGATCTCCGTCGCTGGTAGGCTTCTCCAACGCACGTGCTTCGAGACGCAGCTCCCCATCACCACTCCGGCGCTCTGTTTCTCCCCTCCGGCCTGCTTTTCAACTCCCTGCTGTAGGGTTTTGTTCATCTACTTACTACTACTAGCAGCGGCATCGCCGCTAGCAACCCCGTGTCGTGGGTTCGAGCACTCGACTAGCAGAGAATGTGGCAGTTGCGTCCGCGCTCGCTCATCTCAGCCATGCATCGCCGCGCTGCCGTGCGCGTCAGCCCGCGGCCTGTCTCGGGGCGGGACAGCACGAACCGTCGCACGCGGCGAAAGAGGAGAACATTAGGCGTCACTCTCCGAGCATGGTAATTAATTAACACGTTAAATGAAACAAATAATACACGGCCGAATCAAGATCTAATTGAATATAAAGGATAACAACGATAAACAACACGTGAACACAATAACACAAACACAGGACAATAAACAATGAACAACACGAACACACAATACTCACAAAGACCATGCAAGGGGAAGAGCCTGACCCCCGGCCAGCGAACCCGCGATCGCGCGCCCCTAGAAAGGGAAAATAGAAGGAAAAGAACCTGCATAGATGGGCGACGATCGCAAGCTGCTGCCGGGGTCGCTGGGGCCCGCAAAGGCGCGCTATCTGACCGATGGCCACGTCGGCCGGAGAGTCACAAGAGTACGTGCGCACCCCTTCGAGTCCCAGCGAGTTCTCTCAAGCATCTCCAAAACCCGAACGCGCGAACATTCCAGAAAGTACTAGCTGTCCAATGGCAGACTAGTTAAGACCACATGGGCGAAGCGGGCGGCCCCTCGCACTGATGGACCGCCGCTCTGTCCAGCTGGGAGAGGGGGATGTAGGGGCATTGCATGCAAAACATGGCGTCGCGCGGTACGCGCTTCGCCCCGGTGGTCCCCGCACTGCACAACGATCGGAAAACTAACCAGGGCACTTTTTGGAGGAAAGCTGCATCGCCGCAATATGTTACAAGTCTCCCTGAAAGCCCGACAAACATGTTATTGATGTCTGTGGAAGGTGTGTAATTCTTGGCTTTGGTAGAGACGGGGGCTTCTATTTCTGTTAAGCATGCGGACCTCTGTTCTTGTTTGCGAAAAGCAAAGGCGCGTTACATGAGATCGTCCTCGATCGGAGCTAACGGAGCAAGCATTCGAGCATCCGCCCAATGCACAGCGCGTGCCTTCATTGATGGTATCCATCATCACATAACGTTCGCAGTTTTATTCCTGTGCGCTCATGAGCTCATTTTGGGTTGGGAATTTCTCTCGCCGGATGCGCTTTAATATCCTGCCGCGGGCGTGCAGCCCATATGAGCGAGACCGATCCTTGCAGCGGAAGTATCAATGAGCGACGATTGCGTTTTTTAACAGCGGCGGATTCGGTAACCCTCCCAGTCAACAACAGCTCATCACGCTCTCTTCTACAAATATTTGGAATGTCGACGTGTTCATCAGTCCTTACGGTCGCTGTCTTGCCTGGGGGATTGCGTTCGCTTCTAGCCTTGTACGCTTCCGGGAAAACTCAGCAGCAATCATTCCTTTGACTACGACCATTGAGACAATCCTCCTACCTCAAGGATGAGCGCTGACCTGTTATGTAGATACCGAACGAGTCACTCTGGTTTCTCTTGACGCCTCACCAGCGCGGCCTCAACAGGGCAAATCTCCTGATTCATCGGCCCTTGCTTTCGCTACAAGCCCTGACTTAACCGCTCTTCAGTGTTGCTGAAATTGCTCACGAAGCATCAGGCTTCCTTCGACACCAACACTTCATCACTCGGACAGACCTCCGTTTCGTTTCATCGTATCGACACCGATGGCCAGACTATTGTGCGTCGCATTCGCTACCGAGTCTCTCCGGCCGAAACAAACTCATCGACTGAGCGTGTCTCCCATAAGCTCAAACGAAACATCATACGCCCCTCCGCGAGTTCTCGGTCATCTCCAGTTGTACTGGTACAGAAGACGGGTCGGTAAGATTTTGTGTGGATCACCGCGGGCTCAACAAGATCACCCGCAAAGGTATATATCCCATGCCCCGTATTGATGACGCACTTGATTGTTTGCAAGGCGTGGAATACTTCTCCAGCGTTGACCTTCGCTCCGGATATTGGAAAATTGCGATGCACGAAGCGGACAAAGAAAACGCCGCTTTTTCTACTCCGCACGGTATTTACGAGTTGAAGACGATACCTTTGGGCTTATGTAATGCTCCCGCCATGTCTGAAGGAATGATAGACACTGTTCTTCGCGGCCTTAAGTGGAAAACTTTTCTATGCTACATTGACGATATCGTGGTGTTTTGTTCGACCTTCCTTGATCATCGGCAACGCCTGGACAAAAAGCTCAAGTGCCATTACAGTTCCGGACTTTAAATAAGCACGAAGTGCCGCTTTCCTAGCCGCTTTTTGTTGCCGGCTTTTATGCTGCAATGTATAGAACAGCGTCTTGTAATTACAGCATGAAGCTGCAAGTTTTCCAACGTGGCGTCTAGTATTCTTAGCATCAAATATGTTTAATTCTAACGAAGCTTCGAAACGCGTGCCTAATGCTATAACACAGCAGCGCAGCGGGGATAGCGCGGGAACTGTCGGAACTGAGCACAAAGATCACATGAGCTCAAGATTCGGCGACGTTGCAGAGAACGCCAAAACTAGTCCAGTTACTGAATTTGTCTACTTTGCACCTGTCTGCTCACCGTGCAGATTTATCGTCATGGGAAAGAATCGCGAGATCGCCGCAGCAAACGGCAGTGCTGCCAACGTGTGTCATGTGACATCATGCCGTTGACCGCCGGTTTGTTTCGCGGCACTTTTAAAGACTATAGTCTTTTTCGGGTTACCTAAACACAAAAAACTTGGCCTGTCTGTCTGTCTGTCTGTCTGTCTGTCTGTGTGTCACACATTTCAACCACCTGGCCAATCCAAACGGACCATGAAAACGAACCCCAATACAAGCACAGGTGGACTTGGCCATATATTTTAAACATTATACAGTGCACACCTCAGGCCTATTTGAGGTAACTATGTATGCATAACCGTAGCGGTCAATTAATAAAGCATACACGATGCACTCGTTCTTACTCTAGCAAATGAAAAATCGAAGCTTTGGAAACGGTGTCGAAGCGAAGCTACTTCTTGTCGCTGGAAGTGGCGAAGCAGCCATTTTCCGGTTCCGCTCTTTTGCCCTTTCTCAAACTGCTAGCCTACGTGCGTGCTCGCCTCCGCGGAGAGGAAGTTATCACCCGCTCATCACCCCCACTTCCTATGAATGAACTCAGGTTGATAAAGAAAGGGCAGTGTCCGTTCGACAGAGCGGGGGGGGGGGGGGGATTATAAGAAACGAATTAATACAGCGTAATCGTGCGTGCCGCCACCCCACGGAGCTGCCCAAGAGATGCCGCGAGAGCAGGGCGAACGCCGCAAACTTGAATTCAGAAAAACTTTCATTGCATCGTTTAGGGGCGGAGTGAGAGTGGAATGTAAGAACGTAAGGGCGGGAGGGGGAGATTAGAGTGTGTTACGTATGAAGAAAGGTAGAAGGTTATTGTCTTTCGACGTCATTTTCAGCAAAACTAGCACATATGCGGCCATTGTTTAGGCTGCCGATGCATTTGTCGTACCACTGCTCAGTAAGAGGTGGCAAAAAATATACATTGGCAAATTTTGCTCCTGAAGCGAAATAAATCATCACTGTCTAAAGTAATGCTTGAGTAGGGCTATTTTTTCTGCAATGTAGTGCCCTCTTGCACGTCACTCGCGCGATTGGGTGCCACGACTCATGGGCGTTTAGTAAGTAAACAGCTGCAGGCCGCTTCACGGACCCAGCTCGCTTCGTTGCAGCGTTGCTATTCACGTTTAGGTGCGCGAAAACGCCAATAGCACGTCTTAGCAGAAGCTTTATGGGTACAAACGATCGTCGTGTTAGCAACAAGCCCCACGCGAAGAGCTCGCGCTTGCCTCGAACGCGTCCTGGGTGACGGCACAGAGAGTCCATTAACCGCGTCAAACTGGCGGCGATGTCGCAAGGTTCTGCAAGCTCATAACCCCCGTTTACTCTGAAACCATATCAAAATACCTTAGAATTAAGCAACGCTCGTTACTAATGTTCCGTTAGAATAGACCATTTTCTGGCAATCCCAGAACGCACCGCGGGCGCGCGCTGCACTGTGGGGAAAACAGTGTACGCCACACCACCCACGGGCAGGCTTTTCGGGCGATCGCTTTACGTTTTACCGCCGGCTTGGAAGTCGGAAACGAAGTGGACAGACCGCTGCTTCTTCCTTGCACCAATAACGTAAGTATGCATGCCTGCAAGCATCTATCTGTATACCTTTGTGCACAGACTGCAAAAAGAAAATAACAAGAGTCTGTGCGTGCACGACTGCCGCCGTAAACATGTGCCTTGTATCGCCGTCATCGTTCGAAATTTCAGTTACAGAACACTGCGCTGTCGGACGAAAAAAAAAAGAAAGAAGAAGACTGCTGCCACGAGCGGAAGTGACTAGGCTCGCGAGATGGAAAGGTGAGATTTTCGCTATTTTGGTGCCTCCGTGTTCTGATAAGAGAAACGAATGCGGTGCGAGGTGCGCAGGCTGCCCGCTGGTATGCCTACGTTAGATACTTGTTCTCTTATCTCGAAAGGAAACACAGGCATTCGCCTTGAACCGTTAAATTTTTATGAGCGAATCTTACGGTAAGATAGAATTTGTAACCCGTGCAGTGTATTAGTTCGCTGGTCTGCCCGAGTCCACGTAAACTGCAGAACAGCTCGCGCAAAAGTTTTCTTAAGAGGGCATCGGTCGGTCTTAAATTCAAGCACATTTCCGCCTTGTGTTTGGAATCATCTGCAATATTCTAATCAGTTCTCTTGCACTACAAGGTAATGGCTTCCTTTTCGAACCTTGTCTGCCAATCGTAGCAATGTGATCTCTGCAAATCGCGGCTATTTACGGCCGCAGTGAACTACTGCGATCGCTCTCAGTTGCAAGAACGGTTATGTTGCTGAATAGGACTTTTTGAGGGCCTAGTTGGTGCATACTGATGAAAAGTTACTGAGCGCAAGAGAAAAAAAACCCAACACACAAGGAAGACGCAAGGGACAAGGGCTACTTTCAATGTGTTTATTTTCATCACTTCAATGTTTCATTGCTTACGTAGCCCGAGTTCAATCCTTGCTGTCGATCGTGGCACTTGGCAGGGGCGTAGCCATAAATTTTTTTCGGGGGGGGGGGTTCAACCATACTTTATGTACGTTCGTGACCTCGATACAATGATCTCGTTAAGAACAATAATCTCGTTAGTGACACCACTACTGCTTCTGCAGCTTTTCAGCATGCGCTCACATTAGTCTCATGTGCAATATCTCACGCATATCATATTGTTTTTCTTTCTCTACACAGGCCAGCGTTAGCACAAGTTCAGGATACTGCTGTGCCAAAGGGTCCCTGGACGAAGCAGATGAAGGGCTTTCCCAAAATGTTCTGCGAGGAAAGCATAACAAGTCATGGGAAATCATCAGGAGCAGAAAAGCACTGCACATCAGGGTACAGGCTGTTCAAAGCAGACAAAGTGTCGAACATACTGCTGCCTCATGATAAAACCACAACTTTTATCAAGGCAAAAGTTGAGGCATCATTTTCAGTGGGCAAGCTCTACGATGTAGTGTGTGCTGTGTGCATGGACGGTAGTGTGAAACACGGCCATTGTTTATGTCCAGCTGGTGCTGGTGGCGTCTGCAAACATGTTTCGGCTTTGCTGTGGCACATGCTGGATATTCAGAGGATGGGCCATTTATTTATACCGAACACCATGTCATGTACATCAAAGCCGAGAACATGGGGCCCTGTCAACTTTGGGAAGCGGAAACTCCAAGTGACAAACTTCTCCAAACTTGAGTTCACCAAACACATTCCTGGAAAAGTACCGAAGCGACAAGAGATGACATTTGATAGCGCAAAGGTTGTATTAACACCCTCTGCTTTGAAGACCCTCTGTGATGGATTTAAAGAAAGTGGTTTTTGCACAATGCTTGCAGACCATATCGCAGAAAGAAATTATCGTCCAGATGAAATCTGCCACATCAGTGTCGTACGTAATGAAGATGAGGCACCTATCAACCTTCCCTTGTATGCTCTAGGTGGTGAAGTTCGAGAAGGCATGGCATGCTCATTGTCACTGGAAGAAGCCCACGAGAAAATGACTAGGGGTCAAGATACACCGTTGTGGCATGAAGAACGGAAGAAACGACTTACAGCGTCTCGCTTTGGTGAAATTGTACTAAGAAAGTCAGCTGTGAACAAAAAATTTATTGCATCATTTGTGGCGAAAGCTAGCAATCGTACTACGCGGTACATGAGGTCAGGCCAAGAAAATGAAGCAAATGCCATTGCAAAGTACAAGGAATACCATGGTGTAGAAGTCTACAAAGTAGGACTCTGCGTGAATCCTGGAGCACCGTTTCTTGGTGCCTCTCCCGACGGTCTGGTTTGGGACAAGAAAAATGACGACTATGGTCTTGTTGAAGTGAAGACCCTGGCGAAGGCAATGGAAGAGGGCCTAAGAGTCAAGGAAGCCACCCAGCAATGCAAGGTGCCTTTCTTTAAGGAAGGAAAGTTTAACTACAGGCAAAAGTACCATTACCAAATACAAGGACAACTTGGCATTACAGGTTTAACGTGGTGCGATTTGGTTGTCGACAGCACTGGCGACATTTATGTTGAGCGGGTCATGTTTGACACACAAGTGTGGGAGGACATGTTTGTAATATTAGAGCATTTTTACCGCACACACTTGGAACGTCATGAAAACAACCCGCTTCTGTCAGAAAACATTTCAATTTAAAGTGCAACATAAAAGAAAAAAATATTAAGAAATCATATTATGATGATATTTATTGTTTTTATTACTTTGCCAGCCGCGTTCTCAGTGGCATTGTTGTATCGGCAAGAAAATGCAGCATATCCTTCACAAATGAGAGCTTTACTGAAAGGATGCCATAGATCGGTTGCGTCTAAAACTGCTTCTAGCGTACCTTTGTGAGTAATGCTATGCATCCTATTGCCTGTGCTATAGTTCCTAAAAAGATAATGCCCTATAGATATTGTATGTATTATTGCAACTTTTTTAATTCAATAACCTTTGTGCATGAGAATTTCACAGTAGGTCTAGTCTTTACCCCATAGCTGCTTGCCTGGCAGTTTGTATAACGAAATTTTGTTCAGAAAGTGCTATTTCTGTTGTTTCCCTTCTTAGATTTTGTTTCAGCCTCCAGGGGCAACAGCATCTGCAGTCTCGATGCTTTTGAGTTACCGCACTTGCTTTATATCTCAGATTGGTTAAGTGTTTTATAGTTTTACAAGAATTTGAATCCATATATTATGCATGTGTACTTTCTTTCCTGAAATGTTTGTAATAGATCACAGCACAAGAATCCTAGTTCTGAAATAAAGCAGCAGAGCTTTTTATTTATTGCCAATACAACAGGTTACTTATCTGATTCAATAACACTGACACTGTCGCTTCACAAAATATCTTTCAGATTAAACTAACGGTCAACCAAGGGCTCGTTTAAAAAGTTGAGAAGCAATGTGCAAGTTTTCCACGCAGCATTCAACCTTGGAGCCATCTTATTTGCAAAGGTGTGCTTTAGTAGCCGGAATGTTTTTACCTGGCCAATGACACGCTCAACATGTATTATTATCTTTGCTATTTGCCTAGTTTTCTTTACTTCCTCACACGTCAGCTGTGAACGGCCTTTCAGAAAAGGTGGGTACTCCGCAGAAGTGGGTACTCCGCACCCACTTCAGCTAGCTCTTCCTCTATCAGAAAACCACGGTCTGCCATGACCGAATCTCCCGGTTCAAGCAGTTTATATAAGCCGCTTCGTCGCGTGACCTCTTTGCCCGATAACCTACCAGGTGCTAGGTTGGCCACAAATGTAACCATCCCGTTCGGGGATATGCCAAGCAGGCCCTTGGCAGTGTTGTTGTGCTTATACAGGGAGTACGTAGCACTTTGCGTTGCATAGTCACTGGGCATCTCAATGAAAAGCTCAGTGCAATCTAAAATTACTCGTGTTAGAGGGTATTCCTTTCTGAAGGCTTCTGGCATATTACGATCAATCACATTGCGGCTGAGCCATTTTGGAACTTGTTCCAAGTATGCAGCCAAAAACTCGACCCAAAAACTAAAAATGCGGCTCACACTGCTAGCAGTGACGTTAAATCGGTAAGCCAGATCCACTTCAAGCAAAGCTAGCCGCAGCCGCATCAGCACACACATCACCTGGTCCATTCTATGTAGCACAGTTGGAGCACCTTCACCACCATTTTCAATAAATGTGGCAAGGCCACTGTCAATGAATGTGTAAAATAGCAGGAATCGCTGCGAATTCTGAAATCCTGTATAAAACCGGAGTTTCCTTTCATCTTGCAAAAGTTCTAGTGATTTGTGATTAGTCGGAAGGGGCTTTTCCATGCTCTGCAGCTGGCAATTTGCAAGGTCAATCTCAAGTTGCCTTGCTCGGTCTTGTAGCTTCCTGTTCTCCTCTTGTACAGCTTTCAGTTACGCTTGAAGCTGGCTTGATGTCTCGAACAGGGCCGCTACTTGTTCCTTCTTTTCTGTTAATGCTTTTCTTGGGCTACCTTGGCTGCTTACACTGTAAGGGTGATCTGAACAAAAATAGATTCATTAAAAGCTTTTACAATGGATTACGAATGGCACTGTATTGTAGGTAACAGGTGTTATCGAGTTTTGTGCATGGGCAGTGCAGATAATGGATAAAAAGCACAATGCAGTAGGGAGAAATCTACGAGGCCTATTTTTTTCACGGTCTGATTAGCCACTGACTAATAACCACAGATAAAATTCGATGACGGCATGCAAAACTAGTTGGAAGCACAGGTGGCTGCCTTCTATGAGAAAGAGTATAGGAAAGTTGGTGCCACACTACGAGAAATGTCTGAATTGAAATGGCGACTATGTTGAGAAGTAGCTGGTATGTGTACCTAAATGTTTTAAATAAAGCTGTTTAAATGTTCACTTTGTTTTTTATTTCCCAACCGATCACACCTAGAAAAAAAAACAACCCTCGCACATGAAGTGACATCTTTAAAAGCACGAGTGAAACAGGAGCTTCATAACTTCTTACCCACGTGCTGCACCATTACACAGCTTTCGTCTTGAACGATGTGCACATCTTGCTGCTGTAGTGGTGGTCCAACCGTTACTGTGCTGGCCAAATCCATTTCTGCCAGCAGAACAGGTTCCTGAACTGTAATATCCATGGGACATGCGGTCGCCAAATGCCTCGGTCGTTTGCGCCTTGCTACAGGACCTACGTGTGAATATTTATTGCTTGTTAGGGCTCACGTACTAATTCCCAAGTACATGCATTCAGGTAAGAAGACCATAAAGAAGCTGGTGTTATCAGCTTTGAAAGGTGATTTCTCTGTTTCGCATCCGTGAAAGTTATAATGCTATTATTCATTGAACTATTGGACTGCACATTATCTATTAGGATTGGGCATGTGGCAAGGGACCACACACCGTACAAACGTCTTTTAGTGCCACACTTCGTGTTAGATGAAAATCAGCCTGTTAAAAAAAATCCTTTCTTCATTTTTCTTATTTTTATGTGTAATATACTGCGGTCAGAGTGCAGCAGGTGTTATACAAGTCGAACATTGCAATCATGAGCATGTAAAAAAACACTATGGGATCAGAAATGGTAACCACTGAACACTACAGGATTTATCATAATGCTACAAAGGCGACAAATAAACAATTCGGTGA